>BMAO01013967.1:0-54597 GCA_019973975.1 Trichonephila clavata
GCTGCAATTACTGTAAGTGAAAAGGACATTGGGTAAAAGACTGCAAAAATGGATTTCAGATGGAAGACCACCAAGAGTAATTGAGTGATACACAATTAAATACAGTGTCAGCTAACATAGCATTAATGTCTATATCTGAGAAGTCTGTACATCAGAGACTAGCCCTACATCATATTGGATTGACAATGGAGCTACTAGGCATGTCACAAACTGCTACACATATTTTGTTGACTTCATAAAATTTAATAGTCCTTGTGGCATTAAAGCTGCTGGAAATGAAACATTAGTTGCTCTTGGGAAAGGCACAATAAAAGTAAAATCCACTATTCATGGAAAATGCCAGGAAGTTTTCTGAAAGATGTTTGGTATGTTCCAAAGATTAATAGAAATTTATTCTCTGTACTTGCCGCTCAAGACAGAAATCAAAACAGTGAATTTGTGTCGACTCCTACAGAGTGCTGGTTAAAAGTCAACGGCGATGTGGTGCTGTATGGTTCTCGCAGTGTGAATGGTTCCTTATTCAAAGCACATTTTGAACCAATATTGCCCAAAGGAATGACAGAAGTTCATACTGTTGTAAGCAGATAGCTCCTTGCTACAGTTGTATCATGAAAGATGGGGCCACCAAGATAAACGTCACATCCGAAACATGCTTGAAAAGGAACTAGGCATCCACATCAAGCTAGATAAAGAATTATGTGAGCCCTGTATGTATGGCAAAGCACACATGTCACCATTTGGCACCAGGAAGAAAGCATCTGAGCCTGGTGAACTGATTTCAGCAGATGTTTGTGGACCATTTGATGAGTCATTTCAGAAGAAAAAGTATCTGGTTGTATTCAAAGACAGCTTTACAAAGTTTCACTATGGTTACCTAGTAAAAGAGAAGTCAGAAGTAAAGAAGGTGTTAGAGCACATGCTTGCACATACAAGGACATTGGGATATTCTGTGAAAGAATTCCTCTGTGATAATGGGGGAGAATTCGATAACAAAGCTGTTCGGGAAATTTTAGATTCAAATGGAATCACTCAAAGGATGACAGCACCTTACACCCCAGGACAAAATGGAGCCAGTGAACGAGAAATGAGAACCACTATTGAAATGGCCAGAACATTCAAATACTCAAATCCTGACGTCAGTTTCCCTGCAGCCATCTGGGCTGAGTTAGTTAACTCTGCCATATATATACTAAACAGAACAGGAAAGTCATCAATAGAAAATGTAAGTCCATATGAGCTTTGGCTAAAAAAAAAACCCCGGTTAAAACACTTGCGCATAATAGGATCTCCATGCTATGCTCATGTTCCAGCTCAGAAGCGAAGGAAAATGGACAAAAAGGCCATCCAAGGGTACCTTGTGGGATATGATGGAGATGAACGATACAGAATTTGGCTAAAGAAAGAACACAGAGTAATTTTATCTAGAGATGTAATATTTCAAGAAAAAGCAGGCAAGTGTGATGACCATACAGAATTGATATTAGAAGATGGGATAGGAGAAGATACAAATCAGGGAAAGTATGAAGAGCATCTCATAAAAATTGAAGATAATACTGTAGAAAGTGCACAAAGCTAAGAAGATTTAAGTGATTCTGAGAGTGATAGTGAAGAAGATGCTGAACCTCTATCAGATAGACAGCTGAGGAACCGCTCACTTCTGCATAAACCAAAACGGTTTGAGGATCATATTATGGAAGCAGAGTCATATTTAGATGACTATAATCCTGAAACATACGAAGAACCAGTTAACTCCAAGGATAGCACAAACTGGAAGAAAGCCATGGAAAGTGAAATGAATTCATTAAGTGAAAATCATACTTGAGAGCTAACAGATCTACCAGTTGGGGCTAAAGCAATACCCTGTAAGTGGGTTTATAGACTCAAAACAAATCCAGATGTCAACATCAACAAGTATAAAGCCAGACTTGTTGCGAGAGGTTTCAGTCAACGCCAGGGCATTGATTACAGTGAAATATTTAGTCCAGTAGCCAAATTAGGAACAATACGGACAGTTTTAAGCATTGCAGCTGAAGAAAGGATGCACTTGACTCAGTTTGATGTATCAACAGCATTCTTTTATGGAGATCTGGAGGAAACCATATATATGCAACAACCAGAAGGTTTCAAAGATGGTTCAGGAAGAGTATGTAAACTCAAGCGCAGCCTGTATGGTTTAAAACAATCACCACGCTGTTGGAACAAGTGTTTTGGTCAATTTTTAACAGATCTTGGTTTTAAAGCAAGTGAAGCTGATCCATGCCTTTACATTCGGGAAAGAAAAGGTAGAAAATTGTTAATAGTGTTGTATGTTGATGATAGATTAATTGCTGCAACTGACACACAGGACTCTGAAATGTTCATCAAGGAGCTGAAAACAAAATTCAAGATCTCAGTAGGAGAAGTTTCTTGTTTTCTAGGTCTTGAAATTGAGCACGATAAAGACAACTCAATAACGATCAGTCAAAAAGGATATGCCAGAAAGATACTTAAGTGTTTTGGTTTTGAGGAATGCAAACCTGTGGCTACACCCATGTTAAAGGATTGCAGATTGCAAAAGTCTGAAACCAAAAACTCTGATTTTCCATATAGGCAAGCTATATTGGTGCCCTTATGTATCTGATAGTGGGTACCAGGCCAGATCTAGCATATAGTGTAGGATTTCTTTCGAGATCACTTGAAAACCCATCTGCTGAAGATATAGTCAGGGTAAAGAGAGTATTCAACTATATAGCTGGCACAGTTGGATATGGAATAACATACCATGCTTGCAGAGACAAAAGGTGTGCTTCATTGTTATAGTGATTCAGATTTTGGTGGTTGTACCAAAACAAGCCAATCAACCTCTGGATATGTTATGATATATGCTGGAGGAGCTATCTCATGGCGCAGCCAAAGGCAAGCAATTGTTGCCACTTCAACTACTGAAGCTGAGGTTATAGCAGCATCAGAGGCAGCCAAAGAAGTAATTTGGCTCGGCAGACTGATTCAGGGCATAGTGAACTTGAGGAAAATTCCCACACTTCAAGTGGACAACAGGGCAGCAGTAAAGTTGTCACACAACCCTGAATATCATCGAAGGACAAAGCACATAGAAATAAAACATTTCTTTGTGCGTGAGAAAGTCTTAGAGGGAAAATTAAATGTGAAACAAGTGTCAACTGAGAAACAAGTCTCTGACATTTTGACAAAACCCTTGATGAAGTCAAGACTATTGACATTGTGTAATCAAATGGGACTGTTCTGACAAAATCCAGTTAACAAGGGAAAGTGTTAAAGATAATGACTTTATAATGAATGTTAACATGGTTTTGTTATGCCAATAGATGGCGCCTGTATCTCTCATTTGTATTTATAGTATTTCTTATGTAACTTCTTCTAGCTCTAGTTACCTTGTGTGCAGGTTGTAATTTAAGTCTGTGATAATTCTCGTATTCCGTAAATAATAAAAACTTAAACAGTTACTACTCTATTTATAGCGTAGCGACATCTATATTCCATTCTAGGAACTAGTGTGCGCTACAGACTCCCCTGGTTCCGTTGACGTCTCGGCTCAAAACCCCAGGAGGTAGTTTTTCGGGGCATCCTCTTTTCCTTAGAGGAGCCACAGGTCCAGTGCTTCTTCCTACTTCAGGCTCATGATAATCCTTAAGGGTAGAAATATGAGTTCCAAGGACATGGCCGGGTCGGCAATCTCATACACTGGCCTCTGAAAGTCTGCGTACAGACGATCATCTTTCTTATTCATACAAAAATTGCTTATTAAATGAAGTCTTTCTGAACCAATACTATTTTTTTATAGATTCCGTTAACGCCAAATATTCAAATAGTATAAGCAACAATTACCCGATTATTTCATAAAATAATACAAATATTTATATAACTTGAAAACGACACAAATTGCGCACGCCAAAAGTCTGTGAATAGTGGAAAAAATTCTTTACAATAATGGGGATTGTAACTAAAAATTAATGCTTTCTGTTCTTTCTATAACTCTCTCAACATATTTAGCAGTTATTCAAATAGTTTAGTTGTCTTTTCTGTGGTTATTTTATTCCTTCTACTATGATAGATTTGAGCATTTCTTTGGATGTTATTACGTTCTCCCTGATTATTCACTTTAGTAAATCCCACAAATGCTGTATTGTGCTTAAATCTGGGGACTAGGATGGCATACGGAATTGGTTTGGGACTTGGCAGAACAGCCATGGCTTCACAATGTGAGCCATTTGTTTAGTTCTTTTGTCCGCTGAAAGTAAAAATCATCACTCATCGTACGTTTCTCTGCATATGCCCTGATATTTTACTTCAATAAGGTCAAGTAATCAATTTCGTACATTGTTGATTCAATAATTCCATATTATCAATCCAAAGGCTTCCTATGCACCTCCATGGACCGTCCCCAAAAGCCCTCGTGTAACTGAACAGTGGGACGCTAATATTCACTCACTCACCCTATGCACCTTCAAATATTATGCCTCCTTCTCCATGTTTGATAGTCGAAAAAAGATTATCTTTCTTAAGATCTGTGCAGGAATTTTTCACTTAGCTTTGTTCACTCTAGAGATGAATGGCTTCTATAGTGCAGCTCGGCTATGATAGTCATCCTTTTTCAGCTCTCTTTTTAACTGTGGTAAACATCACCCTTTTTTGCAATATCTCAGCAACATTTTTAACTATTTGTGAAGCTTATAGTATTATATGTGTTAGCGTATTACAAAGCAAGAGTCTCGAGGTGACACTGCAAACGGGTGGACGGATCTTGGCTTGGACGTAAAAATTTTAGTTGACTTGTAGTTTATGAAAACTTTTTGAATCAATGAACGTCTCCTATTAACTGTTTCAGCAATTGATTTAAAAATTTTCACCCTTTCTGAAGATCTATGATTATTTTTCTTTCAATAATGTATCCTTTCTGTTGCCAGCCTTGGAGTCACGCAAGCTTTCAAATCCTAAATAAATCGTAAAAGAAGCTTATAATTACTTATCGTAATTATTAAGCTTATAATTGCGATTTAGTACAATTATTTTGCACTAAAAGTTATTTAACAGCATTATTTTTTTAAGTGTACGCAGACTTTTGGCTGGGGTGGTTGGTGATTATTTGGTGGCCATTGTTGTTGTTTTTTTCGTGTTAAGGTGAATTTTGTTGCTGTTGTATTTGAATAAGGAAATTTTGAAAAATCCCTGACAGGTACATTGATTTTCTGAAGCGAGATTTTAATAGTATTTATAGCATAAACACATAAGATGATTTCATGTACGCAGACTTTCGAAGGCAAGTATAGGTAACTGGTAATCTCAAGGTGAGAATAAGGTAAGGACCTTCCCTCTTTGGCATGAGTTTCTTGCTTCTGTTGTTCCGACTTGCGGGATGTATGGTCACCCAAACTTTGCCACCAGATTGGTAGTATTCGTCTGTATCGAAGTTTTTGTTCTGACGATTCTGTTTCTGTTCAGTCTTTGACATCTAACAAGGGGAAGGCACGACTATGGAAATTCATTGGGGACGAGACTTTGTGTAATAGTAGTACTCCTATAGGGTGTTCATCCGTCAATGTAATAGCGGCGAATGAGCAGTCAATTTAGAGAAAATGACCTTCGAAATTCATTCTTAAGTTTAAAACAATTGAACTTTAATTAGCTCCAGCGATGCAGTCTGAGTTGTGTAATTTGATACGCGAATGTGCACCCTAAGAGAATAAATATTAAATTGGAAGTAGAATTTTGTTTGAGAGAGAGTCATAATTTAATAATCCTTACACTGTGAGAAACGGGTATTCAAAACTGAGCAAAAAATACTCATTTTTGAATACATATTTTGCAATCCCGGGAATAGGGTTGGTCTATTTATGAAAAGTACTTACACATTACTATAATATAGTTGAAATTACATAATAAAACCGATGAGATTGGTTTATTATCCCTCTCTATATATAAATGAATGTGTGTATGTCTCTCTGTACTCGATAGATTCAAAAACCATACATCCAATCGCCTTGAAAATTTGGGGAATTATTAAGTGTATCCCCGGGAAGGTATTTGAAATTTTTTTTTTAAAATCAGAGTTGGGGTTCTAGGTGCTCCCGAACAAATATCCCAAACCTATGTATACATGGTGTCCAAATCGACCGCATGAACTCTGCACAGCTAAATTCCTCGTTGGGAGTACATAAAAACAGCCCAAAGAAGCGTTCCTGTACGATCCATAATTTACGAGAAAAATACGAAAAACAAAGTATGACGTCACTTCTGGAGCAAAAAAAAACACTTTATTGAACATATCAACAGCAGTATATGCACAATTTAAGGCAGATGCTCAAAATGTCCACCGTGCATTTCGAGGCAGGCTTGTGCACGCCGTGGAATGGCTATCATCACACGTCGCAGCATCGTGGGGTCCACCAACGTACAAGCAGCAAGCAGACGAGCAACTAAGTCCATTTGTGTTGTCACTACGTCTCGATTCACCAGTTCCTTGAGATAGCATGTCGCAGTAGTCACGAATACATGGCCACCATACGAAGAATACCGGTAGCTGCAAGATGCAGCCTTTTAAATACCAGTTCAACCGCGGTTTGACGTCATTCCACGGCGCGCGCATGCATGACGCGACGAACGTTTTAAACAGTATCGTCTGGAAAGATATGCAAATACTGTTGTTGATATGTCGAATAAAGTGTTTTTTCTTGCACCGGAAGTGACGTCATACTTTGTTTTCGTATTTTTCTCGTAAACTATGGATCGTACAGGAATGTTTCTTTGGGTAGTTTTTATGTACTCCCAACGAGGAATCTAGCTGTGCAGAGTTTATGCGGTCGTGTTGGGACACCCTGTATAAAGGAGAAAAGCGACTCACTGACTGACTAATCAAAATATCTCCGGAACTATTCAACCTACAGACTTGAAGTTTGGTAGACATGTTCCTTTTAGAGAGTAGAGATCGACTAAGAACGGATTTTTTGCGAAATTTGAACCGCAAGGGGCGTCACGGGGGTTAAAAGGGCGTTATAAATAATTGTTTCTATTTTTAAATTACTCGACGTACAACCTTGAAATTGGGTAAACAGATTCCTTTCATAGAGTAGAGAACCACTTCAAAATGAGTTTGGTGAAAATGGACCCCCCAAGTGGCGTTATAGATAATTATTTCAATTTTTAAACTATTAGACGCACAGACTTTAAATTTGATAAATAGATTCCTTTCATAGAGTAGAGATCAGTTACAAGATGGGTTTTGGGAAAATAGCCCCCCCCCCCAAGTGGCTTTGCGGGGGATTAAGGGACGTAATAGACAAACATTTTCGTTTTCAATCTACTTGAGCTACCTGCTTGAAAATTGGTAGACATGTTTCTTTCATGGAGTAAATATCCGCTACAAAATGGGTTTGGGGAAAATTGACCCCCAAGGGGTGTTGGAGGGGCTCAAGGAGCGTTATAGATAATTATCCCATTTTTAAACTATTAGAAGTACAGTCTTGCAGATTTCTTTCGTAGAGAACCGCTACAAAATGTGTTTCGCGAATATCAACCACCAATTTTCATTTCGGGAGATTAAGGGGCGTAATCGATAAACATTTCCGTTTCTAAACTATTAGATCTACCTGCTTGAAAATTGGTAGGCATGATCTTTTCATGGAATAGAGTTTCTCTAACAAAGAGTAAGACGAAAATCGACCCTAGGGAGGGTTGCGAGGGTTTAAGGGGAGTTATAGAAAAAAATTTCTGCTTTTGAATTGTTAGACCCACATACTTTAAATTGGTTAAGCATGTTTCTATTGTTGAATAGGGATCCACTAAGAATGTATTTTACGGAAATCAAATCCTGGGGGAAAGCAGGAGGTTACTGGGGCGTTCCGACAAAAAAAATTCCTTTTTTCGAACTACAAGGACTATAATAATGAAATTTGGTTTGCATTTTTCTTTTGTTGAATTGAAATCCACTGAGAACGGTTATTTTGAAAAACGACTTTCAACGGGATTACGGGGGTATTGATAGTAAAAATTTCGTTTTTTTCCTGTTAGATTTAGATTTGAAATTTGGCTGGCATGTTCATTTTTTAGAGTAGAGATCCACCGAAAATTGGTTTTTCGGGAATCCACTTGGTTACAGGGTTACGAAAGTGCAAACATCATTCTATGCTTCAATTTTAGAGATTTTTAGATAGTACAATTTAGATGAGTTCTACAGGTTTATTTTATATTAAGAGGCGACAGTTACAGGTATAAGTATATTTTTCAATACAATCGAATTCTTAATGCTAGGACTTAGATATTAATAATTTATATATATATAAACAGTACATGTTTATAAAACATCATGAAATACCCAATGAAGCGGGTGGGTAACAGCTAGTTATTTATTAAAAAACTAAATTCATGATTAACAAATAAAAATAGTACATAATGAAATTTAAAAAAAACCATTTCTTCATTCCTTGTGTTTTTGTTACTAAGCTTTTGAAAAACATAGCTCGTCCAACTTTTCATCGTTTAAACGACATCTTGTTTTTGTTACAAATTGTCCTGCGGTAGAAAATGTTCGTTCAGACTCTACACTAGTAGGTTTTATCGTCATTAACGCTCTTATTCGCCACCAACTGAACCTCGCTATGAAACAAAGATTTAAATAACCGCCGGTTAGAACTTCATTTCGACACTTTTTTTTAAAACAAAAATTAGAATTGTTGAGTGCCGGCGCGAAGCGCTGATACTCAGTTTGTGAAGAAAAGTTAAACCATATGTGGAGAGTAATAAAAAACCAACAACCCTGCCTCAGGCGGAGGGGGGGGGGAGTGACGGAAGGCAGGCCGGGCAACCACCTATTGATGGCGCTGGGCATGCAAATAGAGGAAGGGGAAACGATCGCCATACAAAAGGAATACAATCAATCATGAGTGGGTGAGCAGTGACAGTTCACACTTTGTCAGTCTCAGGTGCAGTAGAGCATTTGATGTTGTTAGTGAATGAAATTAGTGTTTTACGTAGTAATTAAGGAGGTTTAAGAGGCAAGGCCCACTTTGTGGTAGCATATGCATAATTTAATTTAAGATGTGGATACGTAAATAATATTTGTGCTTTGATAATGAGGTTCTCGTGATTTTCTATAGTTCTAAAAACATTCCTAGCTAACTTAGTGATGAAACTAATTTTTTTTAAAACTCAGATTACTTGACTATGGCTTTCCTAACCTGCGGTTGCTGATTGGTCGAAGTTAACCCCATGACATCGTTTGATTTGTTCGTGATCTGAACTAAGCTTCTATCAGAACAATTGCATATTCCACTTTTTTCAGTGTTTATTTTCCAAAATGAGTACTTGCAAAGTTTATTTTATGCAATTTAAAAAGTTGGTGTTGGCTTTAACGAATCCACACTCGAATATTATAGAAAACAAAGAAACTAATATGGTTAGTTGCTTAAAAAACGGGGGGGGGGGTAATCCCGTCGATTTTATTTACTGGAGGAAAAGTTTATTTTAAACCTATCCAAAAAGGGGTGCGAACTGTGACAAAGGATTGTTGAAGCAGTAAAGGAAATAAAATTAGCTAATTACTCCCGTGCGCGACTCGTCGAGTGAATATTAACGTCACACTGCTCAGCTACTCGACGGACCTCGTAATTTTGAACTATGGTCAAATGACGACACCTGAGCTGGCTCCTCCCCCCCCCCTTTTCCTAACTACCACACCTACGGGAGGACGTTTGAGCTCTGGATAGATTTAACGTGCATCGCTCCCCTACACAGTGGGTCTTCAGCAGTACTGGGCTCGAACTCGTGACATGCCACGATTCGATACTTAGAGCACTGGGCTACCGTGCTTACCCCCCCCCCCGGCTCGTCCAGTGGTCACTTTAAAAAAAGGTGTAGATTCTGCATTCGGATAGAAGGTAAACAAAAATTTACTTCATTAATGTGTTGCAATTTTTTTTTTTTTTTTACATTTTTTTATTTATTGCTTAATTTGAGTTACATACTTAAGATTCCGTTTTTTTAAATTGAAGTAATTTTTTTGTAAAAGAAAACAAAATGGCAATGATTGCTTTGGATAGAAATGTGGCAATTTCGTACCATTTTGGGTTTGTCACTAAAAGGGTCATCTTTTGAAATAACTTGCTTAAAGTGGTAGTATGTAATGTTTTTCTTTCTATTGAAATGTTCGGTAACGCCATTTTCTCAATCCGGCTTCAACTACGTTAATTTTATGTACAATTGAGGAAATATTGCGAAGCCTTTAACAATTTTTATACAATTACGTAAAATTGATGCCATTCTTATAAAGCTTCAAAAGAAATTAAGCTATGATGTTTATGAATAAATTGACTTGAATAATTGACTTAGCTTAGTTAATTAACTTTAAAAAAAATTTCTAAATTCAGATGTCAGGATTAATTGCTTATTAATATCACACTTCAAAGAAACACGAGGTCGCAATTCCAGTCAAGCAAAGATGATACCTCAACTGTACCCTCACTCTCCATACATCCCTCTAACATGAAAACCTTTAAACACCTATGGGGTATTTAATGTATATCAACCCTTGTACATGCTGAGTCTTCAGTGGGGTTCCAGATTCGAAATCACAACTCGACAGAAACAACTGTGAATACTGTTTGCAACATAACATGTTTTAAATATCTATTTATGTAGCTCAGATATGTGTGTGTGTAAATTTAGTAAAAACATGTACACCTAACCTATGAAAGGTTGTTAAGCTATATTAGGCGTGAAAGTAGTAACTCGGCCAACTTTTTTAGTCAAATTTGACACTATTGAAAAGATACTTGTTACAAAAATCAACAATCGAGCCCCCATCCGGGATTGTGGTTAGTGACGCTGACTGATATGCTGTAGGGACTGGGTTCGAATCCCGGAGAAGGCAAGGATGTTTGTAAATGTATAGTGCCTTCGCGACATGGGGGTACTCTAAATAGCCGTCGAGGCGAAAGTCCACTCGTGAGGGTGGTGAGAGGCCGCTGACCATCTCGAGGGTGTTCTCCCTTAAAATTGGGGGAACCGAGCCAAATCGTACTGTAACCAATGTGGTGTTCAAAGCTACGGATAACGACAGACGTACATTCAGCCCTTTGCCGCTATGAATTCCTGGGGTCCCTATCTGACAGCATCAGATAGGTGGCATTAGCAAAAACACAATCGAAATATTAGCCATTATATTGATCTATGGGCTTTTGCTTCTTATCGGGTAGATGTTGAATGCCTTCACGATAAAAACTTAATGATCTCGAAGCAAAATAGTGTTCAGGCCGTTTTCGCACGCCTTTAATTTTCGTGAATCACTAATCCTTCAAATATGACTGCATCAATAAAAAAAGTGATTATCAGATGGAAGCAAATACCAAAAGATTAAGAGGTAAGCTGAACAACTTCCCATCCTAAGGAAAATGATTTCCTGGGATGGTTTTCATGTATGTAGACGAACATTGTTCTGCCACAATATCATTTCCCCACTTCCTTTCCTGTAAATGGTGTTTTTTACTTCAGAACAACCAGTGTTGGTTTACCCATTAGACGCCTAGGGGCTCAAAAGGGATCGGATAAGCTGGACTTAACCAGATTTTCTGGTTATAAATTTCGATCCTCCAATGCCAAGGTGGCCTGTAGATCTGCGCCCGAAATGAGCTTAAATCTGCACTGAGAACTTCTCAATCTGATCAATTTGACCTGATAACGTTCAATTGTAACAGTTTGACCGAGTTTCGGAAGTTCGTAATAAACGACCTCACCCTCTTTTCCAACCAACCAAACCCATAATAACACTTTATCATGAATATTCGTTTTTGTAACCGATGTTGATGGCTGGCATTGCCCATGCTTCTCTGCGCTTAGAATTGCCTACAAAATCTATTTTTAATTGTGTAAAAAATTATTCCTTTTGTACCGAAAGAAAGCAATAAATTAGAAAAATATTCTAGATTTATGAGAAATTGGAAACGTTTGCCAAAAGATCCAAGTTTAAAAACTTTCAAGGTACTATTCTCCCCTCAAAATACTGTTTTACCCCGAACTTACGCGACAGGTGGGAGTGAGCGATAACCGCGTAAGTCGGAGTATAGTTTTGGATATAAATACATATAAACTATTTTTAGTCGAGACCGGAAACGAAAGAAAGTAATAATTTAGAACAGAAAAAGTTTAATAAAATCGTAGATAACACAAATATAAAATCGCAAACCGAAGTTATTTTCATGTATAAGGTTTCATAAAATCTAACAAAGTTGTCTGCCGTCTCAAAGATTTTTTTGTTTTTTTGTTTTCTCCCTCAAAATTCCTTGATTTGTTAAATTCCTATTCCTTGTTTTGTTTTTTTGAAAAAAATACGCTCTTCCTTGGAGTACGTATTTTTTAAAATTTGTAACCTTTTTTTCTTTTTAACTAAGGCCTTCTGTCAAAAAAAAAAAAAAATTCCCAACCATCATTCGATCTTCTGATTGAACTGGGTCTGAAGATTCAAGTTCTTCAATGTCTTGCTCTATCGCATGCATTTCTATGAGCTCATCTATTGTCAGCTTCTAATTGTGGGAATCTAGCAGCTCTTGAACGTCATCACTCCCCGCTTCTAAATTTATTTGCCTGGCAAGATCGACAACTTTTTCAATAAATTGCCAATTTCATCAGGTTCTGGCACTAATTCCGCCTGACTTCCAGTGATTGGGGGGGGGGGGAACGAATTGACGAGATTTGAAAATCGCGTAACTCCGAATTCGTGTAAGTCGAGGGGTATGACTTTACAGAATTTCCTGACTCGGAGGTTGGTTATGGCCAACATCATTTTACAGTATTTTGCCATTACAGCCCATTGGAATCTCATCAACTCCATGTTATGCATACTGCATTTCACAGAAACACTTTCTAAAGGGCTACGATGTGATGTTTAGACTTGTTTAAGTTTTGTGATATTTTGTAATCTACTCTTCTAATTAACAAGATTTATAAAAATAATCATCCGAAGAGGATGTATTTAACAATTATTATGAAATACGTTGCAGTTTTTTATTTAGAAGGTTTTTCCTGTGATTTTTAATCACCTAAATTTCAGTTAAAGAAATCAAAGTTTTATTCAAAATTCGATGTAAATTTCTAGAGGAGCAAGAGTTGATCCGAAGAGGCCATTCTATGATTTTTTTTTAAGTGTCGCGCCTCAAAGTTACACGAGAGCTGTTGGCGACGGTCCTCTTAATTTTGAGCCTTGGTCAAGCGATGAGGACGATACCTGATGACCATAATTCTCCATGAACATTATAAATGGACTTTAACATAAAAAACCTTTTGATAAAAAAAATCAACTGGTTTGTTATAATTTTGGCATTTTCAAAACTAGCAAATATTGATACTTAATATTAAATGTTCCTAGTAAGAAAGTATTTCGTATAATCACATAATCGTGTTGGCAATGCAGATTTTTTTGTAATGAAAGTTGCATTTCGAAGAAACGCGAGGGCTATTAGAGACGGATCCCTTAATTGTATTAATCCCTTGAAATGTATTTGAGTCTCTGCTTTGAGATTCGAACCACAGGTTCCCCTTGGCGAGACCCATACATTTATCCCCTTAGTCCTCTTTTAGAAGGCCTAGGGGGGCTCCAGCATTAAAATATCATGTTTCCATGTTATTTCTATGGGGTTGAGTAAAAATTTTGCCCTCCTTTGGAATTAAGCTAGAGTCTTGATATTTGGAGGTTTGATAGTATTACGTCATATTGCGAGATATACGAGAAATCGACCTCCAGGTTCTACCCCCCCCCTCCTCTACAGGGCTATTTCCTTTATATCTCGAATCCTAGGCCACTTTGGTTATCCGTACCTGCCTGATTATATAGATATCCCTATGAGTTTTTTGCACATATAATTTTATTGCAATAATATCCTATTTGCTCCCCCCCCCTCCCATTTTACGGTTTTAAAGTATTTAAAATCGTCATCTCCCCGAGGATTTTTGAATCTTTACTTTGAAACTCGAACCATAGATTCTCCTCGTCGAGCTACATCTTTTTGTCCGATTTGTTGTGTGGTAGTGAGGAGGGATTCGTCGCTAAGATTAAAATGCCCAATGTTAAATTTTTCGAGAGATTTTATCTATTTATGATCAATTAATTTTTAAAATAACCTTGAAATAGTTTATTTTTCACTTAAACGGTCTATCATTAGTTATTTCATAGAATAACTAGGTAAAGTATGAAATTTTATTTATTTATTACGTACTTTGACGTCTAGTTATTTGATGAAATACCTAGTTATTCTATGAAATAACTGAACTATACATTTTAACGGTAACATATATACAAAAAACATTTTATGATTGTGGATATCTATTGCATTTATTTCATATGTGCATATATTTATTTTCATGTGCAATGTTTGCTGATCTTATTGTTGAATGCTTAATTATTCATCATTTATTAGTAAGTAGGAAGAATTCAATATCTTAAAAAGATTTTAAATTCTGTAAACTTGATATTCGTCATTATCCCATCGAAACCTCGACTTACGCAAAACCCGGAGTTGCTCTATTTTCAAATACCGTCGATTCTTCTTTTGTTTGAGTGCTACACAACTCGATTACTCACTCCCCGCTTCCAGTTTAGCAAATGTACATATTTTGACTTACTGCCCGGAATCGATGTTCAGCCATAATAATTTGTTTTGTGCTATTATGAAAAAAATTGGTCTGTAAAATAAATGTAGCAGTGGGTAGTTGTAACGTTCAATAACTGTTGGATTCCCACAATCAGGAGCTGACAATTGGTAAGCTCATAGAAATTCATGAACAAGAACAAGATATTGAAGAACTGTAGTCTTTTGGCAGATCAATGAGAAGAACAAAAGACGGTTAGGAATTTGTCAGTAGGCCTCAGTTTAATAGAAAAAAGACTACAAAAGTTTTAGAAGATATAGACTCCAAAGAACAGCGTGTTTTTTCCAACAAAACAACAAGTAAAGGAATTATTGGTATTCTGCGAGAAAATTTTGCCGGAGAAAAAAAAAATCCTTGAGTGGGCAGACACTCTGTTAGTTTTTATAAAACCTTCTACATCAGTGTTCCCAAAGTGGTCTATATAGACCCCCAGGGGTCTATGACGACCTCCAAGGGGTCTACGTCAGCCAAAAATTAATTTGGGGGTCCATGAGGTGTAAGTGGGGATCTATGACAATGGCTCTCATTAAATTAGACTGCGATTTTAATTTTAAAAAATATCATAATCAAGTAGAAACCAAATTTTACCTTTTTTAACAGATTTATTTACTAAATTTAATAAGGTTAATTTGCATTACAAGGTGACAGCATAAATTTAATTAAAGCAGGAACCATTTCAGCTTTTCTTTCCTGAGTTAAGCTAAAGAAGTTTAATACTGGAGGTCCAGCATTTTCTAAATTTGTCACAGACAATCTGTCAGAACGTTTTAACCTACGTTCAAAATTTAAGTGCCTTTTATTCAGATTTTGAACCCAGATTTGAGAATGCTTTGACTATGGCAATACCACAGTAGGCAATGAATTCATATAAAATATCACATTATAAAAGGAACATCGTTATAAGCACTAACGAAGACACTAAAGTTTAGAAACGGATGCCAGCAATCTTGGGTTTAAAAAGACAAACCTGTTATTCGTCCCGACTTATGGAATATCGTTTTTCATTGTTTTTCCTGGTGTGAAGGAAGTTTCAGCGCTGTTACCAATCTCCAAAACGGAAAAAAAAAGCTGTAAGCTAACAGAAAAAATTTGAGGTTAAAACAGACAAGATTGATGACAAATGTTGAAAATTTGATATTCTAGCGCTAGAGATTCATACCACCCATTAAAATCATTTGTTTGTTGTTTAGTTAGTTTAACAGTTTTATTTATTAATTAACTTTTAATTTAATTAACTAACATGTGTTTTTTAAATTTTAAACACTATACTTGATTACAGTTAGAAATTTAATTCTCTTAAAGAAGGAGTAGTAGTACCAGTGGTCAAAAAGACATTTAAGTTGAAAAATTTGTAAAAATTCAATATTAATTAAGCAGGGGTCTACCCCAAACCGAAAAACATGGCAAGGGATCTATGAGACAAAAAAGTTTGGGAATCTCTGTTCTACATCAAAGGAGTCACTCAAAGGCTAACCCGGGCCAAACAAACAAGGTTTAATTTTATGTGGGCCGCCAAAAAAAATCAATATTCATAGAAACGTAAGTTTACCTTGAATAATACATTATAACAAACGTAAATAAAAGAACAAGAAAAATTTAATGTAAACGTTCTGACACTTTCTGCTACTATATTTCTTATTTCGGAAGAAATTTTGATATTTTGTTATATATTATTGAGTGCCGGTATAAACTGGCCGAGCTGCAAAAATGCTCGTTGTGGGCTGCGAGCAGGGACGTTTAACAACACTTTGAGGCCCTGAGAAGATTTTTGAGGCTCTGGGCCCCTATGCAAAAGTAGGCCCCACCTGAGATCTTTCAAAGTAGACTGTATATAGATTGCATTGCCAAATGGAAAAAATAAATGTGCAACACTCGCAATATCAAAAGCTTAGGCACACAAACCGACTCGATCGATGGCCGCATTTCGACTAAAGGAGTAAGTCGAACCATTGTTTAAGGTATTAGGCCTTGGCCTAGACATGGATAATACAATTTCATCACATGATAATACAATCTGACCAATTTTGCTTGTTGACATGCAGTTTGAAATTCCCTGTTTTTTGGAATGATATGTACGGGAATAATATTTTACCATTAAAATTATCCAGATCATGATCTTATTAAGACACAGTCGAGAACGCGAAACGAGCCCCCCCCCCAAAAGGCGAGGCCCGGGCCCAGTTAGACCCTCCCTTAAGACGTCCCTGGCTGCGAGTTTGACATCCCTGTTCTACATCAAAATAGCTTCGGCTTGCGATTTTGAATTTGTGTTATCAAAGATTTTATTAAATATTTTCTATTTTTTTCTCTAAATTGTTATTTTTTTTTTCATTTCCGGCCCCAGGTAAAATATTTTATATGCGAAATTGTACCCCGACTAACGCGGTTATTACTTAGTCCCACCTATCGCTTAAGTTCGGGGTATTACTGTATGCTTCATTCTTTCCATGAGGGACACTGCAAAGACTTCATGAAGGTGAGATGTCAATCTTGGAGAGTCATCTTCCCCACTCGACAGTTGATGATTTTCCCTTTCCATAGAAAGTATTTTAACTGCTTTTAGGTGGCGCTCATTAGTGAAGTAAACTGAAATAGTGCAACTTTATGCAAGGCCTGTTGTGAGATGTCTTTGGTTTCAAGTAATTAGGATTTTTGAGTCATTTGACAGAAAAATTATCCTCTCTGAAATCGATTTACTGCTTACTGAACATTATTTTTTGATTCTTAGAAGATTTTAAAAAATGGAACAAGAAACTGACAATACCGCGCGCGTAGTAATTTCTTAACTGATACATAATACGGTCAGACCCCGATTTAACGATTTTTTTTCTTTCCCCGATTAAAATGAAGGCAAAACCCCCAATTTAACGAATTCCGTGCTAGCCGTTTCTTCCTCTTCCCACTGATAGAAAATCAGTTACGGACCGCTTCGGCTCGCCGTTCCAGTTTGTAACTGACACAGTTTTTCTCCACTCATTACAACACTTACACAATTAATTATCACTCTTGTTGCAGTAATTATTAATTAATACTCACTAGTATTTTTTTACACACACTCAAGTAAAATTATTTTATCTTCACACACTATTTTTCTATTTTAATCTCTTTTAAAGTTCTAAATTTTTAAACTTAAATTACCTACACAGTCCTGGGCTAAGATTGTAAAAATAAGCCAACTAAAGTCACTCATTCACCCAAGTGATTAGAGCAAGGGTGGCTAACCCGCGGCACGCGTGCCACATTGTGGCACGCGGGGGTCAAAACTGGGGCACGCGAAGACTTATTGAAAAATTACAAAATTATTACTGAATTAATTGAATTACAATAGAAAATTATCACGAAGAGAATATGTAAAAAACAGAAATTTTTAGCGTGAGATTTTAAAGGTGCTAAGCAAGATTTTTTCTTTTCTTCAATATAGAGCCAAAAATGAGATCATGCTCCAAAACTTACAATTCCACAGCACTGTAACATTCCTAGAAAAATGTTGAGTAACGTGAGACTAAAAACAAACAAATTCTCTCTCTCTCTCTCACGGACAGTCGAATCTGCCCAAAAGGTCACCCTTTCTAGGGGCGGTTATTTTTTTAACATCTCGAATTTCAGCTTCCCTTTGCAGTACTGAAGTTTTGAATTTATAGATATCGGCGGTCAGTGTGATATCAGATAAAAAGGTTTTTTCAAAGGTGTGATTTCTGTAATGTGAAGAAGTAATTCAGCAATATATTATGATAGCAGTTGTTGATACGGTAGAAGTAATTCTAGCTGTACAAAGTAGCCACCTTATAAAGCAGAGGGAGTGAGAACTTGCATCTGTGACTTATCAGAATGCTGGATTCGGAGCATAGAAAATTTGTAGCTTAACATTGGGAAATTGTTTCTAGCTGTCAGGCTCAGTTGATTTTAAACTTTTTTTTGCAAGACGTTAAGCCTTTTTCCTTTTCTAAAATTGTGTTTAGATTTTAGCGTTGAGTGTAGTTGCTTAAAATTTTTTATTTTCAATATGTTTATGAGTAAATCTTCGACATCGAAAATGAATTATGAAGAGGACATTGCAGCACGTGATTTTAAAATTGTCTGAGAAGCACAACTTGCTTACACACCAAAATGCTTCCAAACCTTTTTGTTAGATATGTGGAATTTGTATAAGAGTTCCAAAAAAATTTAACTTGCACCGTCATTTCAAACAACTGGATAGTGATTCCAGCAGCAAATATCCTGTTAGATCAAATTTGCGAATGGAATTTATCAATATAAAAAAAAAGAAATCTTTAGCCGTCCAACAATCTTTGTTCCATAAGAGAAATGACAAAATGGAAAACTATGGTGAAGGCTTCTTATGACCTTTCTTTGTTGTTAGCCCTCAAGAAAAAACTATATTCTGACGGAGAGGAGAAAATAAAAAAAAAGGAACCTTTTAATTTTTGCCTAAAATGTCGGTGATGTAAATGTCAAAAATATGGTTGATAAAATAACTTTCTCTATAAATACCGTCATACGTCGTATAGATGACATGGCCCAGGATGTTGGAACTCAAATTGTCTCTGAACATCAAAATTGCGAATACATGGAATCTGTGATATCACAGACAATGCGCAGTTAAGCATCTTTTAGCGATCTTTGATTTTGATACTGTGGAAGAACTTCTTGATTTGCGCCAACTAGTTTTAACTACAGGTGAAGACATTTTTAAAGAACTTAAAAATGTAATTGAAGTTAACAAAGTAGAGTGGACAAAATTAAACTGTATTTGTTCAGATGGAGCGCCTGGCATGATTGGTTGAATAAAAGGTTTTGTTGCATTGCTTGAATATTATTTGGGAAGAAACGTTTTCAAGTATTATTGTATTATTCATCAAGAAGCTCTTTGAGCCAATGACTTAAACTTGCCTTTCGTTGTTGCCCCCGTGGGGCGCTGTATCAACAAAATACGAGCTCGTGCTCTGAATCGACGAAGATTTCGTACGCTTTTCCCCGAAGAAACGGAAGAAAATGGTGAGTTACTCCTTCATTGTAGTGTACACTGGCTTTCCAAAGGAAGTTCATCTGCGAGATTTTGCAGTTTGAGGGAATGTGTTTTAGAATACCTGGAAAAAAACAATGAACTTCCCAGTGAATGCTCGCTCCTCAGGAGTGAAAATTGGCTGTGGAATTTAGCTTTTCTTACTGTTAAAATGGAACATTTAAACAATTTAAATTTAAGAGATTACAGAGAAAAAATTGTATTTTTCCTAGCCTTGTTGGTCATATCTTCTTTTGTGAACAAACTTTTGATTCTTTGTCTGAATTTTGGAGAAAAACAATTAACTCATTTCTCCATTATGCAGCAATTATCTGCCAAAGCTAATAATGCTCGGAACTATGATAGATTTAAAAATTTAATACCCATTTTGCAGGATTCTTTCAGTGCCAGGTTTGAGGATTTTAAAGATGATAAAAAAAATACGGAACTTTTCACAAATCGTTTTTCGATTTCTCTTCAAGGCACTAATTGTTACCCACTTCAGGTACTAATTGAACTTATTGACCTACAGCACCATATTACTCTGAAAAGCAAATATAAGAAATTATTTTAACCGCAAATGATCAGAATTACATCGAATTTTGGAAATTTGTGCCACCAAACAATTTTCCAAATTTACATGATTTAGCGGTCAGATATTGTTGTAGGTTTGGATCAACATATGTTTGTGAAGAAATTCTTTCTGTTATGAACGTAATTAAATCAAAATATCATTCAAAATTAACTGATATGAGCCTAAAACACCTTATTTTGTTAGCATCTTCAACTAATCAAAATATAATTGATTTAGTAAAAAAACTACTAATTCAAAAGCCACATTAAGAAAGTAAATAATAGTTATCATATAAAATTAAATATTTCAAGTTGCTTATTTTTATTTTGTACTTAAGATAACTCTGATTTATCCAGTAAAAATTTATCAACAATAAAATATGTTTCTTTTTAATTACTTTATTAAATAATATGTTTTTGGTGTAAATAACCCATAATTAGCCTATAAGTAACATTTTTTCCCTTTTGTATATATTTTAGTTTGGTGGAAAAGTTGGAAGTGGCACGCGTAATTTTTTTTATCAGATTGTGGCACTCTTCCCAAAAAGGTTGGCCACCCCTGGATTAGAGGTTAAGTTTCCCTGCGGGAAACAGACACTCCTGCAACATTCTACCGATTTAACGAATTATTTCAACACACAGCTAAAATTTTATTTTTATTAGTTTTTGTTAGAAATTTTTTTTTTTTTTTCTCAAATGACATCCTTTTTGTCCGGAAAAAAAGAAAGATTTTTCTTGCAAGAAACAAATTTCAATGACCAAGGGTGCAGATTGTTAATACACTTAACAGGTGGAGATGAGTCATGAGTATAACTTGTGTGGATTTTATAAGTAGAACAGGGGATTTTATAAGTACAAATTAGGGGAATATTTTAACGATTAGGTTGCATTTGATGATGGACTGCCTATCGCTGCAACTGAAGTTTAGGGAACTGTTGATTTGTTAAAGCCAACGAATAGCGAGTCTGATGCAGAAATTGATAATGAAGCTCTTATCAAAACTTTTACATTTTATAACGCCTTACAAATGTTTGGGAACTGAAAACGTACTTTATGTAACAGGTTGTAAATGACAAAATTTTTTTCTCTGCATAAATTTGAAAAAATAATTCTTTCGAATCAGGAATCAATAAAAGATTTTCAAGCACCTATCAATCAGTATTTTAAAATTTTCAATCAACTGGCGCGAATGATTCACTAATCGTATTTTTAGCTGTTGAATAAAAAGTGTAAAATTTCTAGCTATGGATATTTTTTGTGTAGTTACTTATTGCAAAATTTCCAAAAGGTAAATGCAAAAAATTCGTATTTTGTTTGTACCCCAATACAACGAATAACCCCATTCAAAGAATAAAATGCTCGGTCCGATGAATTCGTTAAATCGGGGTCTGATTGTATATGTTATTTTGCGATTCCTAGTCCAAAGACGCTGCGAAATTACAACCGAGCGCGTGATATCGCTTCTCTCATTTTGTATTACCTATGTCAATATAGAACGCTTGTCTAATCAAAACAAATAAAAGAAAGAGTTTGTGTGTTTCGGCGAAATTAAGCAACCCAAAAGTGAGAAACTTGGCATGTAGAAGCAATAGGTCGTTATGCTATTAACCTCGAAGAGTTTTTTTTAAAATTTTCTTTAGATTTTTTTTAAAATTCAATTTTTATGCGATTTTTCAGCTAAATGGAGATAAGACGTCATCAGCCCTGTCAAGTCTTAACTTTGCGAAAATTAATGTTTCAAGCAGTTTTGGAGGGGATTTTAGCACATTTTATTATAAATATATTTATTTATGGTTGTATTTATTCTTTTTTTAACTCTTTGTGGAGGAATTACATTTGTTTTTTGAAAACATAGTCGTCAGAAAATGTTTATTCTAAATTTCATTTTTCCGTTTGGCAACACTAATTTGATAATAGTAGGTTTTCAATGTTTTAAAATGTGAATCGTATTTGATTCACAACGTATTATATCCTTTTCCGTACTTTAAAAAAAAGGGGCAATATGTACCGTTAATGTGTACTGATATTCAGGCGATGTGATTTAATTCTAAGCTTAACTTTTGGCGCCGAAAATTTTGTGACGCGGTATCAACATCAGATGGATTGTTAGTGAACAATACTATAGTTTCGTCACCGTATTAAATTCATGTATCTGTGAATAATTTTTGTTTATAATTATTTCTTATAAGCTTTTGTAATAATGCATGTTGATTACAACTACCCATCTTGCAACGCCTAATGTTATTAAAGCTACTATTTTTATTGTTTTGGCCACTTTTAAAGATATTTACTTCCCATAAAATGTTCTATTTCATTTTATGCTCCTGATTACCCAATTTAAACCTTTTTGCTGTATCTGTAAAATTTTTGCTTCCCCTATGTTTGTTTATTTTATGTTATTCTTATAGTCAACAATGCAAAAAAACATTTGTGCATATTTTAGTACTAAACAGTTGTAAGGACCTTGGGTTTGCACGGTTGCTTTTTCTTATTCTCGCTAACCTGAATGTTGGTGGTATTATCAATCTACGGTTGTACTTAGGCTATATTTCATGTGATTTTGATATCACGACCACAGAAGGTAGTCGGCCCCAAAGTAAGTAAAGCTGCGAACTAAATCATCGCCTGAATATAAGTTCACTTTAACGGTACGTCTTGCCTACTTTTAGCGTCACCACAGCCAAATTGGTGACTTGCGAATCGCTCCTTAAAACAAAACAACAAAGATTTTTACGTGTTTTATATGAAAAAGAAAAATCAGTTAGATTTTGGTGGGAAATAGTACGATTTGTGTGTGTGCGCGGTGCCAATTTTGACTGTGGTGATGTTAATACATAAGAATACAAACTTTTATTTATGTATAAGATTTTCTGACATGTTCTTTTTTTTCTTTTGAGCTGTGTGTTTATGGTAGTTTCATCAAAATCAGACTTTTGCTTATCTAATTAGGGTTGCTTTTCGGTTTGAATTAACGTTAAAAAATTTCTACTATATGCTTGGTTACTTCATATATATTTACGTTTATTTTATTCATGTTTAAATTTTTTATATTTAAGATTTTCTGGCAAAATTAAGGCTTAATTTTCTTTGGTTTTTGATAACCTTTTAATTTTAATTAATGCTATATTTTCTATTTTAGTGTCACACAGTTTTATATTTGTTTATTTTCTGAACTGTAATTTTCTTGCTCATTGCAGTTTTAATTAATTATTTGATACTGTGAATCAAAAAATGATTTGTGGAGCTTTTTGTTAACAGTAGCTTAGATAATGAGGTGTACTTATGTATTAGCATCACCAAATCAACATTGGTGCCACGTAAATCACACATTAAGCCCAAAACCCCGAAGATTCTAATTTTTTTTTATATATAAAAAACCAATTAGCATGGCCATTTGGTCGGAAAAAAGCAGTTCCTACGACATTTCCTTTCGTTAAGAAGGAAAAAGGAGTATATATGCATTTATTGCTACATATTAAGGACCTGGCTGCCAATTCAGGGTGTATGACGGGAATTAAGGGTTGCTAACTTGGCGAGTTATTAATAGAGTTGGCGATTTTTGCAATAATACGTAAGTACCGAAAAAGGTTATTGCTTTTTTCCTTTATCAGCAAATTCCATGTTTCGTCGATGTAGCAAAATAGTATCAAAATCTAGCTTTTTCAAAAAGAAAAGGTACTGACGTATTATTACAACAGTTGCTAACTTAATTAATAACTTGCCAAATTGGCAACCCCGATTTCATGTGTTGTATGCACTTAATTGGCAATCATATGCTTCATTTCATGAAGTGTCGCCAATAGGTTGCGATAATATGTAAGTACCATAGAAAATGACACTCCATTCAAACTAATTGGGATTATCAGAGTGCCAATATCGTGATTTAAGTTAGAATTTATGATACTTACATATTAGCGTCATTACAGCCAAATTAGAGTCACGCTAATTGCTCCTTGATATCAAAACAACGAAGATTCTTACGTGTTTTTATATGAAAATAAAAAATCAGTCAGATTTTGGTGGGATATAGCGTGATTTTCTTAGTGCCAGTTTGGCTGTGGTGCTGCTAATACATAAGAATACGAAGGCTAATACGAATTTTGATGTACGTATGAGATTTTCTGACATGTTTTCTTTTTGTTCTGAGCTGTTTATGGTAGTTTAGTCAAAATTAGACCTTTATTTTTATATTTAAGGTTGCTTCTTGGTTTGAATTAATGTCATAATTTCTACACTGCTGGCCACCGTAAATGCAACACCCTGAAGGAATACGCAAATAACATGAAATTTACAACATGCATTAGCGGAGGTGAGATAATATGCAAATGATTAGAATTTCAGCGGAGACACACATCACGCCGCCTGTGGCGCCACCTCAAAGCGCTATTTAAGGCTTGGAGATTTCGACGATTTCAACTTTCGGCAATTGTGTTTTTCTTGTGGTTTTTTCAAAAAACGATCAATTATGTCTTGTAGAAAACAGCGATGAGCTTTTGATCAAGTATCCGAGTTCGACAGAGGAAGGATAGAGTGGCCTACCGAGATTGTGGTTTATCTTTCAGGGAAATCGGTAGTCGCGCGCGCGTGTTGGATGAAACCAAACAACTGTAATGCGGATATGTGGTCGTTGGATGCAGGAGGGTACGACGGATCGACGTGGTGGATCGCATCCACCTTATTGCACCACTTCACGTGAGGACAGGCAAATTGTGCACATGGCAGTGACGGATCGTTCAGTCACATCACGAACCATGGCACGGCACATTGAGTCTGTAACGTATCATTCAGTGTCTACGCGCACCATTCGATGCCGTTTACAGCAGAGTGGTCTGTCCGCAAGACGTCCATTGCTTGGTCTACCCTTGACGCAGAACCACAGACGTCTCCGCCGCCAATGGTGCGATGAAAGAAGGATGTGGGTGGCAGAATGGAATGAAGTTGTCTTTATTAACAAGTCACGCATCTGTCTGCAACACCACGATGGTTGGATTCGAGCCTGGAGACACCTTGGAGAGAGGATGCTGAACAGCTGCGTTATGCACCGCCACACTGATCCTGCACCGGGTATTATGGTACGGGGTGGTATTGGATATCACTCTCGCACTCCTCTAGTACGCATTGCCGGTACTTTAAACAGCTAGCGCTACATCTCCGAGGTGTTGGAGCCAGTTGTCCTTCCTTACCTTCAGGGCTTGGCCACAGCCATATTTCAACAGGATAATGCGCGACCACATGTGGCATGCATTGTCCAAAGGTTCTTCGTCAATCACCAGATTGAATTGCTTCCCTATCCGGCTCGCTCTCCGGATCTTTCACCGATAGAAAACACGTGGTACATGTTTGCTCAACGATTGACCCAGATTACAACCCCAGCTGCCACACCAGATCAACTTTGGCAACGTGTGGAAGCTGCTTGGTCTACTGTACCCCATGAACACATTCAAAGTCTCTTTGAATCAATGCCGAGGCGTGTGGCAGCGGGGATCTCAAACAATGGCGGCTACTCTGGCTACTGATTCTGGCAGGAACCACACTTCACAGAAGTCTATAAATTTAATCATTTGATACTTGGTCAACATGTTATCTACAAAATAAATTTTGTTGCGCTATCTTTTGTCTTACTTGGTGTTGCATTTACGGTGTATATGCAAGGTTACTTCATATATATTTATGCTTATTTTCTTTCTGTTTCAATTTTTCATGTTTAAGACATTCTGTGAGTGTTTTGTTTGTTCAGAGCTCTGGTTATGGTAATTTCATCAAAATTAGGGCTTAATTTTTCTGTTTTAGATATTTTAATTGAAATTGTTATAATTTGTATGTTAGTGACACACAGTTTTCTATTTGTTTATTTTCTAAACTTTAAATTTCTTGTTTATTGTTGTAGTTTACATTAAGTATGTGATACTGTGGCTCAAAAAAAATAGTTTTTAAGCCAAAAAATGATTTGTGAATCTTTAGATTATAAGGTACTAGCGTCACCGCAGCAAAATTGGTGCCACACAAATCACCAAGTCAATTACTTCATGTCAAAACAACGAAGATTCTAACATATTTTATATTTGAGAAACCAATCACGCACACAGTCAGATTTTGGCAGAAAATTATGTGATTCATGAATTGCCAATTTGGCTGCGGTGACAATTATATGTAAGTACTCATACTGATTGCTCATTCATCAACACAAATATCAATGGGTTTCTTAGACAATGGAATTAAACAAAAAATAGTTCTAAATTAAACTATTTGCTATAAACAGATTAGGAATATTTATAAAAAAATACCTTCCGTTTTTGTCAAACATGTTATTAAATACATTTTGGTTTATGTTCTACATGTGGCTTTTTTTTTTGGCCTCGTAGTTTTTATAACCGATAAGTACTCATCTTTTGATCTCATGGAAAGATAGAGTTAACTTTATTCATCAAGAAGATCTTCACGGAAACTATTGATATGATTGAATGCATTAACTAAGTAATTTTCTTTTGCACTTTAAAATTCCGAGTTAGTGCAATCTTTTGTTATGTTGCATCATGGTTTAATTTTCTTTCTAACAATCTGTTCTTCATATAGGTTTTTGAAGATTTTATTCATGTGCATTTTATATATTTGTTACATATGCATACATTTCTATGACTTTTTTTTTTGGTTGAAAAAAAAAGGTTATTGCTTTTCTGCCTTTATCAGCAAATACCATGTTTTCATCATTACGGGAAAACGCATCAGATGCTGATCAATGTTGATCAAATTTTTTGTCACATGGCTTAATTTTGCTTCTGACAATCTTCAGATATGTAAATTTATTTATACCATTTGTGATCCAAAAATGTTTGTGGAAAAAAGATGCAGCTTGATACAATTTTTTCATATTTCTCTTAGGATTTTTTTTTTAATTCAATGCTGATGCGATTTTACTTTCCATGGCATCACGGTTTAGCTTTGCTCCTGATATGTTCCTCATTTAGTTTTATGAAGATCATATAACTTATACAAATCATACTGTCCATATATGATATATTTCAATGATCACTAATTATCTATCATTGTATTTTATCATTTGTTCTTTGTGACTGAATAACAAATATTTTTAATCGAAATATTGCAAAAAAGTATAGTTTAAAAATTAATTTTTTATCAACAAGGTTTATTATTTCTCTCATTAGGTTCATAATTGTTTTTTTAATCTGTTTTAGATGGTTTTTTTTTATTTTGGTTCTTACTAATTTAATTTTTTCACTATTGTATTACATCTAAATTTTATATTAAATGTAATGTAGATGTTGGATAGTATTACATGCATTCCTCATGTAATTTAATTCTGCCGTGAATTTAAAAATTAATAGTTATTACAATATAGGCCTATTTTAGATGTGTTTTTAAATTTTAGTTTGTACTAATTTAATTTTTTTCTGTTTAAAGGCTTCCTAATATTTTATTTATGATAGTATTTTAGTGAAATGGTTTATCATAATTAATTTTTCTTCTGATATATATATTTCTTATCTTACTCATAGTTCTCATAGCAGAAATATGCTACTATTATTACTTTTCTGTTATAATACTTATTTATATTTTCATTCTTTCATTCCTATTTACATTTTTAGCATTTTAATTTTCTCTCTTACTTTCAAATATATGTTTTTATGAAATCATTCTTTACTGTTAAGCAAAATTTCAATGTGAACACTCATAAAAAAAAAATTATTTTTAACTTTTGGATACACTGCCCTGTAATGGCTCAATCCTCTTTAAAATATATCATGTTTGTAAAAAAAAAAGCTGAATTTTATTTTTTTTAAAAATTTAACCCGTGTGAAGAACGGGTACTTCAGCCAGTAAATCATATTTCCACCGGTACCAGAGAAATTAAAAGATCTATCTCAGTAGAGTGGAGAGAAACATGCACGATTTGAATGGTGTCTATGAAGAATTTATCTTAATAAATACAAAGAGGTCAAAAGATGGGTTGTAATTCTATAAATTTAAAGAAACAGGATGTAATATTGAAAACTACGGTAACAAGCCAATCTCAGAGATATTTTGGGCTAAGTATCGGAGATAATGTCACCATAAAAACCGATTGTTCATTAACTAGAAACAGCAGGAAGTCTATCGTCTGTGGGACTTGTAATTTTGAGTGAGTGAGGTTTATATTACAACGTAGCACTATAAAGCTTCACGAGGGCTATTGGTGGCGTATCTCTGTAATTTTGAACCACGGTCAGGTGACGAAGACGACACCTGAGCTAGCACCCAATCCTCTCCTAACTTCCACACCACATCTACGGGAGGACGTTTGAGCCTCGACAGATTAAACGCGCATCGGCCTTCTCTGCACGGCAAATCTTTAACAGCACTAGGCTAGAACTCATGATACGCCAGTCCGAGTCCAGGACTTTAACCATTGTCTACAGCGGGCACGTTGTAATTTTGATATTTGATCCGCTTTAAAGCCCTCACATCCCAACGTGAGGACTTGGAGCCTTGAAAGATTTAACGTGCATCAGCGCCTCTACACGGTGGGTCTTCATTGACATCGAAACTCTAACCTATGATTCGACTTCAGCTATGCCCTTTATGAGCCCATGACTCCTCGGTAACCGCGACCAAGATTTCAAGTGCATGAGCAAAAACTACAAATGTTTTGTGTAATTGTGATTGAACACGTTTCCATTGGAACACAGTGAACAAAGATTACAAATTATTGGTTAATATAGTAAATTATTCTTCAAATATCACTTATCACAAAAACTGAAAGATAAAAATTTAAATAGGAAGCAAGTTTAGTTATGAACAATTCTACGTAATCTGGACAAAAAATTCTCATACAATATGAGGGGGGGGGGGACGAACCTACAGTTATTCCTTTGATTTGAAATTACATAATTGGTAAAGGTACTTTTAATCTCAGAATTTATATTACTTATCTTTCACGCATACTGAGTTGCGCACTGAAGGCCTTGGTCCTCATGCGGTTGCGCCACTGAGTTATCTTTCATTATTTAAGGGGACATGGTACGATTTACACATAAAATTTTTCAATTTAATGATTTTCATAATTTTTTTTGATTGCCTCCTATGTGTGTGTATGATGAAAAACAGAATTTGTGCTCAAAATCTCATAAAAAGCTAACCATTTAATTTTTTAAGGGAAAAACTTTAAACTTATGAAGTGATTTTAAAATGCTACTCCTCCTACAAAAATTAACTTACATATATGAAATTTTATTTACAAGTACGTCAAACTATGTATAACAAAAGTTAGTATCGGTTTTGCGATAACATGGTTGGTATTCGTACAATACTTCTTTTTATGAAAATACTAATTGAAAATTCTTTAAAAAATGTGTGTGTGTTAATTCTAAATGTAATTATTTTTTAAAAGATAAGTATTGCTTTGATTGAAAAATGAATACCAAGCGAAAAAAATTTTCAAGTATTAGGCACAATAGAAAAAAAGCCTTAGCATTTTAAATGAAGACAAACTAGTTATTTTATCTTTCCGAGATAAGTCAGTTTAAAATTTTAATTTGCCATTAAGATGTGAATAAAAACAAACGTAAAAGTTATCACAACTCAGCGTTTTTTAAACTTAGAGCTTTCAAATTTTGTGAGTTTGTAAAAACGAATATACAAAATAATTTGGACTAAAAAATTAGATTTCATTTTTTGACCGATTTTTGTCAATTGAATCGTATTGTGCCCCCTTAAAATCTTATATATATTTATTACAAAAGAGACTTTGAACTATCAATTGCAATAAAGAAGGGTTTAATATTAGGCTTTAAATTAAAAATGAGAACCATAACAAAAAAAAATCTCATCATTTTCTCATAGACGACTCTTTCAAACCTACGAAATCTACAGCTCAAGTAATTCATGACGAGAAGTCAAATAATGTAGGCTACTGATTCATTACATAAATCTTGAAAGTATTTGTTGCGATATTTACCTAGTTGGTTTAAAAACAGCTAAAAATTACCAAACCAATCACCTGAAGTCCATTGGTATTGTTTTAATAACATTAATTTAAATACAATGAAGTGAAGTTTACATGATGAATATTAAGATTCACATCTCTTTTAATACGCGTAACTCTACCATGTTGACTCTTACTATCAGAGAATTATTTTTAACTTATTAATTATCATTTTAGACATCCTTATTCTTTGTTGAGTCACTGTCACTGTACTGTTACATCAAAAGTTTTTTTAAAGCATTGGTCACTGCAAAATCATTAATAATATTGTTAATCAATGTCCTCGGTAATATCACTTTGAGTGCATAGCAACATCAAACTGTTAAGCTTTTCATTTTCTATAGTAGATCTCATTTCAGTCTTTAATCTCTTAAGGGCAGAAATACTTCTCTCATGACTCTCGCAAGGCGGTGGTATGTTCGCTGTAATTTAAATTTTTTTTCTCATTTTCCGCCCTCCATTTTTTTTGCGCCCTAGGCACGTGCCTAGTGTGCCTAAGCAGAAAAGCGACCATGCCTGCAACTGCAACATGATGTTGCTGAGGCCTTGATAAAGTTTGCTATTATCTTAGTTTTCAACAAAGCAGTAGTCAGTGAAACTAAACTCTATTGAAAGATAGGATCCACATCTTACTAACTTCACTACCACTGATTTTAAAATAGCTTACATATATTTTACAGCTTAAAAACTTTTCATAAACTTGCACTAATTTATTTTAATTTTAGGTTTTTAAAAAAAAGTTATTATTTTTTCAATCAAACAAATAACCTAAAGTAATAAGAACGTTTTTATTTTTACCGCTAGTTAAATTAGCTATTATCTTAGAAAATCTGCAAATCCTAGATCATTGCAATAATGATGAATAATTTTGCTAATTCATAAACTCCAACGTCCTCCCGTTGGTGTGGTAGTTAGGAGAGAGGGTGCCAGCTCAGGTGTCGTCCACGTCACTTGACCATGGTTCAAAATTACGTGGACCGTCCCCAAAAGCCCTCGTGTAGCTGAACAGTGGGACGTTAATATTCACTCACTAATTCATAAAAGTCCCTAAGTATCCATTCAAAATATTTTTCTGTGGGAATGAAATATAATGGCTTATAACCATATATATACAGGGTATCCAGCCTTAATGTGACCCAATAGCTAATTCCCGAACCGTTCGGTTTAGATATGCACTTCAAATTTGAAAAATGTTTTAAAACAGGTACAGAATGTTTTTACGTACTTTTCAAACCAAAAACTCCATTTAGAAAAAAATTACAAAAAATAATTTTTATACGGTTCCCAGGTCCTGTCACTTATATTTAGGAAAAGATGCAGTACACAAAAATAAAGTAAACACAAAAAGTTTCATTTTATTACGATAAAAACTGGCCGAGTTATGGAACTTCGAAAATCATATATTTTATCCATTTTCTCAACCATTTTCAAGAAGCTAGTAAGGGGGCCGTCTCCAACGGGAAATTAGTTGGAACTCTGCCAGGGAACTTTCGCTCTTGCACGTCACTTTTATGTAAATCATTTTTTAATTTAAAAGCATACGTTAATAATACAATAATTGAGTACTTAAGAAATAAAATTTATTCTGTGTAAGTGTAAAACATGGAAAAAATAAAATATTTTGGACGAAGAAAACATTTTAAAAAGCAGTTCCGAAAAAATATACTTATATGCTGCGGCTTCAGTCTGATTTGCTGCGTTTTTGCTGATCATGACGAACGTTAAAAATCTGTTGTGCAGTCGCTTGCGATTGCATACAGTCGTATTCTAATATTACGAATTCTAGTACGGGAGAACGAGATGTATACAAATGAAGAATCCTGCGAAATGGTACTGTTTTATGGGCAGTGCAATCCAAATAAGCGAGAGGCGGCAAAACTTTATGCCTTTAAATTTCCCACTCGAAGACATCCATCTTATTGTACAATTGCCCATGCTGTTCAACGCTTGTATAAAACTGGGAGTTGTCATAGACGTATTCCCTTGTCTCGTGCCACACCTCATGCCTTCACCATTATTTAAGTTAATTTGGTCATTCTGATATAATAAAGCCCCTGATTCATGATTGGCGCATCATTCCACATTATGCTATAATTTGAACGGCAAATCCTGTATTATTTTGCTGCTATTTGTTAAAACAAGCTGTTTTAATCTTTTCGATACAAGTTGTATTTCTTTAATTTTTATTGTTTGCCATACAGCAATACAAATTGTTTACGGTAACCCTTCCCCCTCAGATTCGGCGAAAAGTTGGGCCAAAAAATTGCACGGAAAATTTACGTGTGATACCGCCTTAAGACACAGTTGTTAGAATTAGTGAGTAAATATGAGGAATGTCATAGAAATAGAGAAACCCAGGGTTCGAACAATAGTTTTTAAAGAGGTGATTGGGATTCGAGTGAGAGATTTTTTCAGGAAGGCGTGGAGATGGAAAATGGGGAAGATGATGGTGTGGTAAATAGGCATACTGATAGGAGAATTACGAATACGGATTCCAATAATTTTTATCGTGGGGGTACTCTAAACCATGGGTTCGAGAGAAGGATCCGAAATGATCAAAATGATCATAGACCTGACAGTCATAGAAATCGTAATATGTTTGTAAATCGAGGTACGAATAATGATTGGACCAGGGGAGGTGGAAGAAATAATGGTAATTTAAACTTATAAGAGATCGTGTTGAAGGAGGTAACTGGTCGTAAGTTGAGTTAAACCCTCCTAATAGGATTAAAATCAATGCTTTACGATTAACTCCAGTTGACCTTCCCTATGTACCTATCATTTTACATGACACTTTTATAAAAGCATAGTGGGACACTAAAGCGGAAAATCATTTGTTTCGAAGACACATACAAAAATTATTTTTCGTACTACCAAATGAAATATTCAAAGGCCGAGGTCGTAACTGCACAGGGTGCCAAGTGTACAAACCTAGGAATGGTAGAGATAGAAATCCGAATTAGGAAATTCTCGAAAGAGTGGAATTTCTCTCCCCATGATTGCTGAGATGCAGTACCCATGCATCTTAGGCATTGTTTCATGAATGTTTCTAAAATTGGGTTTGACTTAGAAAACAAATCGCTTATTATTCCGGATTCTTAAATTAAAGAGGTACCAATAGCAGAGGAACCTGTGGTGACAGGTCTCTCTAACACGAAGTTGGGTTATCAACAAAAAGAGGAATCGAATGTGTTATTTAATGATTTTAGGGGACTTTTTTTAAATAAACCAGGCTGCCGCAAGTGTTGTATCACGAAATAGATACGGGAGATAACCCCCCCCCCTGTATTCTAGACCTTATCACTATGACACGGTCAAGCAAATTATGATAGATTATCCCGAAATAAATAAAATGTTAGAGGAAGGTACGATCATACCTATCCAATCTCCCTATACATCTCCAGTTGTTTTATGTAGTAAGAATAATGGTTTGTGCCTTCAGATGTCTCAGAAGCTCACAGATTCGTGATAGATTATCGCAAATTAAATGCAATAACTAAATATCTTAAGATACCCTTTACCACTGATTAAAGATCTGATTACAAATATTCCCCACACCGAAATTATGTTTATGCTTGATCTAAGATCGAGGTACTTTCAACTAGTGGTAAACCCCAAAGATATTATTAAAACGGCCTTCGTAACCAAAAATGGTTCATTTGTATTCACGGCCCCAAATTTTCAAAAAGCTATTGAAATAATTGTTTAACCAGTTCTAGGGCGTTTCGTGAGTGTGTACATGGATGACGTGATTATATCGTCTCCATCGTTTTCACACCACATTAAACATTTTAGAGAGGTCTTTCAATTATTACAAAAGGATGGTCTAACTTTAAACCAAGAGAAATGTCATTTCACCCGTAACAAATTGAGATATTTAGGTCTAGTTATTAGTAAAGAAGGGATTCAAACTGATGTAGCAAAAGTAAAAGCGATTACCGAAATGAAACCTCCGAAAAATACTCGGGAGGTGGGAGAATTTTAAGGGAGGACAGGATGGTACCAAAAATTTATTAAGGATTATGCAGATCTTTGTGAACCTTTATACATGTTAAAAAGAAAAAATTCCAAATTTGTTTGGTCTGAATTAGCCCAGGAGGCCTTTGATTGCATTAAAAAAGAAGCCTCAGTTTTACAATTACCAAATTTTAACAAAGCATTTGATTTGCTTATGGATGCCAGTTCAGTTGGGGATGGGGCAATTTTGACACAACAAAGACCCATTGCATTCGCTTCACGTACCCTAAGTATGGCTGAGAGAAATTATAGTGTATCGGAGCGAGAGTACTTAGCCGTCATATATGGGCGTTAAACAAATATTGCACTTATTTCGGGTCTCTACCGGTAAAAGTTATAACAGACCACGCAGCACTCACTAAGTTAACAAACGGAAAAAATTTGTCCATAGGATGACAAGGTGGGCACTTAAATTAGCAGAGTTCAACGTAGAATTGGAACATCGCCCAGGTACACAAAATGTAATTGCAGATTTGTTGTCCAGAAATCCAGTTAAAAGAATAGTGGAATCGAAGAAATCTTGTGAGGTTATTAGGTGCTTGGTGTTGTCGTCGAAAGAACAATTAATGGAAGAACAAAGAAATGACCCCAAATTAGGTCATATTTATAGATTTTTAGAAAATCCAGACGATAGCTCGGTTAACGCGGCGGATGCCTGACAGATTTGTCATTATGTCTGTTGGAATTAACCACATAAGATCCACAGTAAAAAATCCAACCACGCAATTTATTACTTTTTTGAAAAAAAATTGTTGAGTCCTTAACAAATTTATCATTGAGCGAAATCAGTAAAATCTTAACTAGGTACGAAAAAAGAAATTCAATCCTTTAAAAAAAATGAAATTGACCAAAAGAGCAAAGTCTAAATTTTGGTATATTACTATTTCGAGGAACCTTTAAGGTTCCTCTTGAAGATTTGAAATGACTTCTCATTGTACTGGCTTAAATATTTTGTTTCTATTTAATTCGATAAAGTTAACAGCATATACAGCTTGCAATAATTCAATCACTTTTACTTAAAAATATGTTGATGAAATAATAAAATATACCACTACTGAGATACATCACAAAAACTTTTTTTAAATTTAAAACTGCCTAAAAATAACTAAAAACAAGTTCAAACTCACAAATACTGTACGATAGCGAATCGATTATATCATTAAAGGCTTTCTGAGTAAAAACGGTAGAATCTGACATTTTTATCACATTTAATATAGCTTTACCTTGTCTTAGGAAACCATCGTCGCTCAGGAAGCTAACGTTTTGATTGTATGTATTTACCTTTACCCTGTCTTTGAAGACCATCCTGATTTAGGAAGCTGACTCATAGCTTTACCGTGTTTTTGGAGACCGTCCTTTTAGGATTCTGAATCACAGCATTACTCTGTCTTGGAAACTGTCCTCGCTTGGGAAACTCACGTTTATATTGTATCCCTTTACCCTGTCTTTGGACACTATTGAAGTGGCGCGTTTTTATCCTAAGGACAGAACCCGGGACCTTTGGGTCCGAAGCCGAGTAACTTAACCACTACACCAAAATGATCACCATGGTGCGGAGGTTGTTACTGGCTTATATAGATTGTATCACTACACACTCCCCTACTAGAGAGTTGGTTAGGCGTACGAACGATATAGGTGTTAATGAGAGCAGCCAGTTTTTTGTGTGTTTTTTTATGAGTTGCGTCATGTTTATCTGACGAATTTTTTTCTTTCTTTGGTTGCTCTTTTCTTTTTTTGTAGGTAGATGGCGCCACGACAGATCAGTTGAGGTTTCGCTTTTCTTAGTTAAGCTAGGGTCACCAAATGAAGTACCGCGCTTTTTTATCCTGATCGGACCAGAACCCGGGAAACTTAACCACTACACCAAAATGATCACCATGGTGCGGAGGCTTATATCACAACACACTCTCCTACCAGAGAGCTGGTTAGGCGAACGAACGATATAGTTGTTAATGAGAGCAGTGTTTTTTTATGAGTTGCGTCATGTTTATCTGACGAATTTTTTTCTTTGTTTGCTCCTTTTTTTGCGGGAAGATGGCGCCACGACAGATCAGTAGAGGTTTCGCTTTTCTTAGTTAAGCTAGGGTAACCAAATGACGTGGCGCGTTTAGAACCCGGGGCCTTTGGGTCCGAAGCCGAGTAACTTAACCACTACACTAAAATGATCACCATGATGCGGAGGTTGTTACTGGCTTATATAGATTACATCGCTACACACTCCCCTACCAGAGATTATTTATAGTTGTTAATGGGAGCACTATCATTCATTACGGATACAGACGCATACTTTATCATGTGTTAGGAAACCATTCTTGCTTAAGATACTGACGCATAGCTTTATTTTTTCTTCAGACACCGTCTTCATTTAGAAAGCTGACGTATTTATTGTCTACAAAGCATTACTCTGCTTCCGCTTAAGAAACTGACGTTTTTATTGCATAGAAATCGTTTTACTTTGTCTTCGGATATCGTTTGCGAATAAATTATTTTTTGTTCATTTTATTAATAAAAATATGCTCGTATAATCTTTCAGTACATAAATTGTTATAATTCACTGCAGTAGCCACGTTTGATAATAAAAGCTTAGCTTTAATGTCCTACAATAATCCGTTTTTTTTAATCATTTTCAAATAATAATTTACCCCAATTATTGATTTCTTATTTATATTAAATATATATCTCGCCAAAATATTATCGTTAAGAAATGTCTGGGGTAAAATTGCAACAGTACATTTTTTCCCTCCAATTATAAAAGCATCTTAAGTATTTATAAAAACAGACATGTTATTTTAATCCCAATAAAAATTTCTTCATTTTTGACTCTTTCAACTAATTTGATAGTTTTTGGAATGTGACTGCAGACAACTTTAATAGAGCTAGACTTTGCAATTTTGCGCAAAAAAAAATGCCGGCTTTTATATACATAAAAATATCTGTCAGAAAATATGCAAGGGAAGGTGGCACTTGGAGCCCGAAAAATATTATTAACGACTAAATTACATAAATATTAAGCTAAAATTGTGATTTTCTTTTATATATAAAATGCATATAACATGTTGATTTACTTTTTAAAATATATTCTTCGAAGTATACAACAGGCTTTCACCAAAAGTTCTAATAGGTCTAAGGGTTCCATGATTCGATAAAGTTTGTGTGTGAAGACCACTGCGTTAAACTAATGAATACAAAATATGAACCTAATACTAAAAGACCATCTGAAAATAAACAGCGACAATTTTCTCATTAAATACTATATAATCTCTGTTTTGTTTTATATATATATACTAATAAATAATACTTCACAATACATATATTGTATGTAATTTTCGTTACTACTTGTTCAAACTCATTGCCATTTCAAATACTTAAGAATTTTTAACCGTACTAAAAAATTCAAAATTGCCACAAACCACACTAATTTTTACTCGTTAATCCAATTGAATTTCAAAGATGTTTAGTTTTAAGAATATTCAGTTAAAAATTTTTAAGCTTAACTCTGATGCAAATGGGCATTAGTAACCCCTAAAAAAAACATGTAAAAAATTTGACCCACGTTTTAAAAAGGTTCGCCATCCCTGTCCTAGAACATCCTCAGCGGGTATCCCCAAGCTTTGAAGGTGTGGCACGAGACAAGGAAATACGTCTATGACAACTCCCAGTTTTATACAAGCGTTGAACAGCACGGACAATTGTACAATAAGATGGATGTCTTCGACTGGGAAATTTAATGGCATAAAGTCTTGCCGCCTCTCTTATTTCGATTACACTGCCCATACAACAGTACCATTTCGTAGTATTCTTCAGTTGTACACATCTCGTTTTCCAGTACTAGAATTCGTAATATTAGAATACGACTGTATGCAATTGTAAAGGAAACTATATAACAGATTTTTGACGTTCGCCATGATCAGTACCGCAGCAAATCAGTCTGAAGCTGCAGCAAACAAGTCTATTTTTTTGGGAACTACTTTTGAGATGTTTTCTTCGTCCAAAATATTTTATTCTGTCTATTTTTTACAAGTACACAGAATAAATTTTATTTCTTAAGTAATCAATTATAGCATTATTAACGTAATGTATGTACTTTTGAATTTAAAAACGATTTACATAAGAGTGACGTGCAAGAGCGAGTTCCCCGCCAAAAGAGTTCCAATTTCACTTTGGAGATGACCCTTTACTAGCTTCTTGAAAATGGATAAAATATATGATTTTCAAAGTTCTATAACTCGGCCAGTATTTATCGTAATAAAATGAAACTCTTTGTGTTTACTTTGTTTTTGTGTACTGCATCCTTTTCTAAATGTAAGTAATTGGACCTGTGAACCGTATAAAAATCTAATTTTTGTAATTTTTTCTAAATGGGTTTTTTTGGTTTGAAAAGCACGTAAAAACATCCTTTACCTTCTTTTAACCATTTTCCAAATTGGAAGTTCATATCTAAACCGAACGGTTAGGGAATTAGCTATTGGGTCACATCAAGGCTGGGCACTCTGTACATTATCTATCTTTAAAACATGTTTTATGCCTAAAGTAAAGTACTTATTAAAGTTCATTTATTAAAAAAAACATATATATTTATTTCTGTTTCATGTGCATATTAATTTTATTTACAAAATGTATTTGAATAAAAGAAAGTGTTTACTATTTTCTACAATTTCAATATAAAATACAATCCATTTACATATGAAAAAAATTTGTTTTTTCCTTATATTTAGCTAAATTTATGAAAACGAAAAACATCTATTTAAGGAAAAAAACCTAATTTATAATTCATGAATTTAAAAAAATCTTTTTCTCTAAATCTTCATAAGAAAAAATTAGATTTATCAAATTTTTCCTTTAACTTATTTTAAAAAAGTCGGAAACATTTCTTGTATTAAGAGAGTTATCCACATTTTATAAAATATACACACAAATCAAGTTCTAGAGTCAAAAATACAGCATAAATAATTCCATACAGAATGAAATACCCATAAATGAATCAAAATTTAATTCAGTTAGAAGTCTACAAATGATTGAAATAAATAAAAATAAACGTTTCACAACTCCTCAGGGATAAAGAATCATTCAAGAATGTTACATTTTTCTTACTTAATGTCCATGTTGAATTAAATAACAAATCTATAATAAGACAGACTATTTTACTTTTATTTACATATGCAAAAATGATTTTTCAAGTCATATCTTTGCAGAAAACTTTCTGGAAATTTCACAAATATAAGATTTCAAGCTTTCCTTCCTAAAAATCGTTGTAATTGAGTAATGAAAAAAATAAACTGTTATAAATATTGTGATTCCAAATTTTTCTTTGGCATGAACAAGCAAATGAGTTTTTAATTTGAAAAGTTCAGAGAAAGACGATACATATTACTTAAACATGAGGCTTTTCCTTCATATGAATGCGTAAATGAACTTTTAAGGCACTACTTTGAGCGAAAGCCCTGTTGCATATTTCACAAACATGAGGCTTTTCCTTGGTATGAATACGTAAATGTTGTTTTAAATGACCACTTCGTGAGAAAGCCCTGTTGCATATTTCACAAATATGAGGCTTTTCCTTGGTATGAATACGTAAATGTGTAATTAGGGAAGTATTGTGAGAGAAAGCTTTATTGCATATTTTACAAACAAAGGGCTTTTCTTTGGTATGAATTCGTAAATGTACGTTTAAGGCACCACTTTGAGAGAAAGCCCTGTTGCATATTTTACAAACATGAGGCTTTTCCTTGGTATGAATACGTAAATGATTTTTTAAATGACAACTTTGAGAGAAGCTCATTTTACATATTTCACAAACATGAGGCTTTTCTTCAGTATGAATACGTATATGTGTCATTAAATTACCGCTATGAGAGAAAGCTTTATTGCATATTTCACAAACATGAAGCTTTTCTTTGGTATCATTACATAAATGAGCATTTGAAGCACTACTATGAGTGAAAGCCTTGTTGCATACTTCCGAAACTTGAGGTTTTTCCTTGGTATGAATACGTAAATGTGCACTTAAGGTACCACTGTGAGAGAAGGCCTTGTTACATATTTCACAAACATAAGGCCTTTCCTTAGTATGAATATGTGAATGACTTTTTAAATGACTACTTTGAGAGAAAGTCTTGTTGCATATTTTACAAACATGAGGCCTTTCCTTGGTATGAATGCGTAAATGTCGTTTTAAAGTGCCACTTCGCGAGAAAGCCTTGTTGCATGTTTCACAAATATGAGGCTTTTCCTTGGTATGAATACTTAAATGTGCAATTCGGGAACTACTGTGAGAGAAAGCTTTATTGCATATTTCGCAAACAAAGGGCCTTTCTTTAGTGTGAATACGTAAATGCACTATTAAGGAACTAGTATGCGAGAAAGCCTTGTTACATATTTCACAAACATGAGGCTTTTCATTGGACTGCATACTCAAGTGATTGTTTAAAATGATATTTTGAGGGATGGCCATCTGGCTTTCTTAAAAAAATTGCAAATCTGAATTCTGATAAGAAAACTAAAATCCTTATTTAATTTAAAGTAAGAAAAAGCCAAGTTGCATTAACTTTTAAATTTTTTTTATTAGAATGGTTAGAAAATTACTGTCTTTTTAATGCAACACTGAAATCAAAATTTTTGTTGTTCTTGATAAGTAGTGAATGAAAGCAAATATTGCCAAAAAATAAAATAAGATCCTGTTAAATATCAGGACTTTAAAAATGTCTTTCCGTAGCTTCTGATGTATTGTCTCATCCAAGAGAAAAAATAGTAGCCTGAGATCTGAATTCCTAATAAAGTGAACCTTTTTAATTTCCACTTAAGGATATTCTTAAGAAGATCCCATATAAAACTTTACAACAACTTTTTTACAACACTCCATATTTATAAAGTTCATCTTTTTCTCTAAAAAAAGTTTAATTTTTTTCTTATTGACATCTTGGGACTTTTTCTATGCCTTTCATTTTTATCCTTGCATTTGTATATTTCAGGATTCCCAAATTCTGGAAAAAATAAAAATAACTAGGATTATATCAAAATTCACAAAATTTTAAAATGTATAGAAGAGTTAGAATAGTTTAACAAAGTACCGTATTTTCCTGTACATAATCTGCTGTGGCATATTATGTGCAAAGCCATTTTTTCGAGTGTGAAAATAAAAAACATTGCATAATCCGCAGCACCATATAATCCGTGGCAATTTTTTTCGGTGGATAGTCAAAAATATATACTGCCAATAATGTAGTGTCTGATAAAAAAAATACACAATATGATTATAATTATAAGCAATAAATTGTACAGAAAATAAATTTTTTTATACATAAATCTTTTTTCCATTGGACATTCATTGTTACCATAATTTCTAGACATTCAATTTGAATATCTGTTAATTACAACGTCTAAGGGCTGTAATTTCTTTGTCAGTCTTGCAGGTATTAGTTGCAGATGCAGACTTCAGGGCATTTTTAACATTCTCACTGGAATATGTTTCATCGTGTGCATAATTAAAAAACTTTGGGTCATATTTTTTAAAATTAGCCTTTTAAACAATCTTGCAGTTTCTCGATTTCCTACTTCACACAGTAGCCTTTTCTTTTAAGTTTAGTTCAAAATCAGCCATGTAATTTATACGCTTCCGCTTCAAACATGACGATATATGAACTTGTATATTTTCAGGACCAAACAGCTCAGGTCAAGACAATGCAAAATGATGCCAGCGACTAGCAACTGTAACATCTTTCAAAGTAATCAAATTCATTCTTAAACGTAATTGAACAAAACTGATTGTAGCTAAAATACATCAACCGAGTCAAAAAAGCTTTCAGCACCATCTGCTATTTATTTTATAAAATATAAATGGCATTTATTCCAAAATTTTATTGTATGCATTTCTGATGGAGAAAGTTTTTCATCATATTATCCACGGTGGCGTATAATATGCACAAAGAAATTTGAAACTTTTTTTAACCCCTTAACAATCGGATAATTTTGAAGAAAACGGTCCTAAAAGTACCTATTTTTTTTATTCAAGAAAATTATATAAAATTAAGCACATGTTCAATATATGTATCCATTTTTAATTTTTGGATTAATTTTTAACTTGAAGTATGAAATTTAATTTTTTAAGTAAAGCAAACATTTAGGGTAATAATCACTGAATGTTGGCTTTCCAACAAAGAGAAATTTTTTTAAAAAACATGTGTTTTAAACATTAAATGAATTTTATTACACTTTTGCATAATATAAATAAACATTAGGAAATTTTTTTTTCTGAGATAAATTTCAAAACACGAGATGCAAAGGCCAAAATCACAAACTGGACAGTAGAACCGAGTTTCCTTTCTGCATCTCTTATTGTTTTCATCTCTTTTGGAACAACAAACTTTGCATTCTCTTGATGGTTACCACTTTTTATCTGGAGGTATCTGTCTAATAAAATGTCTTTTAATCAAACAGTTGGGGTTATTCTCCAAATTCGGCCGGCCTCTTTTTGCAGTGGTTTCTGATATAGAATACTTTTCAATAAGTTCATATACTAAAGATAAACGAACATCAAATGTGATTTTTTGCCTCCTTGTTTTTTTATAAATAAGGTACTAGTTCAAAATAGTTTTATCTAACAAATAAAAAAATATTTTTTTATAGTACTTCTTACCTCGTTTTCGAGCAATAGTGTAATCTCCAATAAATTTGTCTACAATGTCTACTGATCCAATATTTTTATTGTAGTCAGTGACAAAAAAGTACAATCCAATTTACTTCCTGACTCTAACTGTATAATGTATACAATATTCAAATATATATATATTTTTTATTAGTTTTTTTTTCCAGAATTTTTACCCTCGTGTTTTTACAAAGAGCACAACAAAGTACTTGACCAAAGATATCGCTAATATATATGTTTGTTGCGCTGAAATTTAGTTTTAAAAAAAATTAATTATAGACAAACACTTTAAAAATCTGGTGCTGCCATCTGGTGTGCAGATTAAAAAAAAACAATATTCCAGGCTTAAGATATAGATTGTTTTAAGCTTTTATAGCAAATTATTTTTTAACACTCCAGCCCGGAAATATCATGGGTACGAGGAATAGAGAGGGAAATTTCCCCCGTGAATTTGACGGGAGCGAGAGGCAAGGGGTTAAACACATAATCCGCGAATTATACACAGGAAAATACTGTAACATCATATGGTCCAATTTTCATAGATTTTAGAAAATCTCTCTTGACATTCTTTGCCATAGTAACTATATGATTTAAATATTCTTTAATATCTTGAGTTTCTCAAAGTAAAAATATTTACTTAAAATTTCAGTAGATCACTCAAATAAGTTTTGTTTTCAGGATTATTTCATTTGCCCAGACATCTTGGAGTTTTTCCATGCTTCTGATTTCCTTCCATATGTTGATTTATTTCAAGTGTGATTTCTGTGTAGTAGTCTAAATTCTCCAATTCCTCTGAAATAACAACAGCAGTGAATAACAATATAGAAACTATGGAAAAAAAACATGGCACACTCACAATATATAATTAGGTTACAATATCCATAGATTTCAAAAAACAGGCTCTCATATACATAGATTTCAGAAACACCATTACCTCTTTTGAATGTTTTGTCATACTATACTACACCATATTAAAAAGAATTTTAAATTTTCCAATGAAAATACTTACTTTTAATTTCATTAGAGCAATATTATGTATACACACAACAACACTAAGTTTGACAGTATTTTATACCACAATTAATAAACTCAAATAATATCATTGACTGGACTATTCAATTTATCTTGTCCCTTTCCAAAAATAACACCAACTCACAGTTCTTAAGTTATACTCCCTCTTGCCTAAAATTTGACAACATTAGAAAATGTACCAATCTGCTTGGGAAATACTTTTATCTTGTTTTGAAATTTAAAATAAATCAAATGAAATTTGTAAAAAATGTCATACATTATAAAAATTAAGGAGGTAATCACATTAAAAGCCTTTTTCCCCCTTCAAAGGGAATGAATATGTGATGTGAGTGAAAAGTGATGTGATGAAATTCCAGTTTGTTTTGAAATCGATTATTCAGGTAACATTTCTGCTGCACCTACAAACTAATAAGATGCTATTTACTTTGAGTCTTTTCTATTGTTAAATATGTAAAATTCTGATCTCTTTCTTCATTTTTGTTCGACATTCTAAATATAATTAGAAAAGAAATGTCACTGACCACAATGCATACACCAGTGGTCCTCAGACTGTGTTCCATGGAGCCCTGGGGTTCCACAAGTCACAATAAAAAAATCGAAAAGAAAATTTCAATTGTCCTCTTCAAATGATAACTTTTAATCGAGCCTATTTATATAATAAATATAAAGCTAAATTTGAAAATAAAGAATAATTATATTAAATATTTTTAAATTACTTTTTTTTGTATAGAAGTTAAGCTTATTATGCTGTGAATTCAATTTTGTATGTGTCAACACCACAATTTTTTAAATAAAAAAAAAGCACTTTTTTTATGTTTCAACTAAATGATTAAATTGGTACTTGTGTATTATTATGTGTGCAATCATATTGGCGACATTATATGAAATGAAGCACATGGTTGCCAATTTAGCGCATAGGAGATGAAATCGAAGTTGCCAACTTGGTGAGTTATCTTAAATGTTGACATTGTTGCAATAGTACATAAGTACCATTAAATTTTTTAAAAAATATACATCAAGGTATTTTCATGTAATTATATCTTTTATGAAAGATAACAAATTCAGACGTTGATAAGTTTTTCAAATTAATCCCTATATTCTATTTTATACTTTATTACATATTAAGATGCTAAATATAATATTTACATGTACTGTAAATACATAATTTATATTATTATAAACTAGTTCAAAATAATACAAACAAAAAAAGTGAGTAAGATTTTTATAAGCAACATAGAAAGTTTAGCTTTATTAACTGGTGTAATAAATGAGTCAATAGAGCTAAAGACATACTTAAAATGAAACAAATTTTTCATACATATTCTTCTTTCTTGGCGTAACTTGGCAAATTTCATTGATTAGTCACCCTTTTGTCCCAGTGTAATCTGAGTTTCTGTGACAACAGCTGTGATTCACTCATTGTAGCCTTTCCTATACTGCCAAATTAGGGTCAAAAAGAGCATGGATTGACTTTATTTAATTTTGTGTGTGTGTGACAAAGGCTGCTACCTTTGTGAATTTTCAGGATATAATAATACAAAATTTGCATTTCATTGTAAATGAATATTTAAGAGAGGATTTTGATGACAGAACTTTTGTAATTTGAAATAGTGTAAGAGGACAAATACAGGTCTAGGTAAAAACTTTACACAAAGAAAAAATTCCAATACCAGTTTTATGTTAAAATTCTAAAACAATTAGTTTATTATCATTACAATAAGTGCAATAATCCATAATCTAATCAGAAAGTTTCAAAATTTGATTGTATTTTTTAAAAAGCTTCATAAGAATTAACTAAAATTTTGTTAGAAGTAATAAATGAAATTTTAGTATGATTTTCTAGTAACGTAATTTCCCCCGAGATAATGTGCAAAAGAGATGACACAACATGAACTAATTTAGATTATAATTCTTTTATTGTAAGGTTCTAAGAAATATACTTAAGACATACGTAGGTGTTAAGACATAATTAAAAGGACCACAAATGTATTTGATATGGACCCTAAAATTTCAAACCACATTTAAGTGAAAAAAAATTACCAGAACTGACACAGTACTTTACTACTTTTAAGCAGGAATTGTAACCCTCAACAAATATTGAGTGCAACGCCATTATCTTTACATGGATCTTTATAAGTATTGAGAATCACATATGCAATCTTAAAGTAAGAGTTCCAAGTACAAGCATTTGACCACAGCCACTTGTCAAAGTGAGTGAGTTAATGTCGATTTATGTCTCACTATAAAGCAACTATTGGGTTATTGGCAACAGACCTCATTATTTTGAACCATGATGAAGTGACAAGGATGACAACTGATCTGATACCCCCTCCAAACTTCCACATCACATGAACGGGATGACGTTGAGCCATGACAGATTTAAAATGCATCAGCCCCTCTACAAGGCAAGTTGCACAAATGGTTGAAGTCACAACATGCTGGCTACAAGTCTGACCATGACCACAGCCATTTTGTTATTTTAGCATTATGTTAAATTTAAAACTAAGTGTTTTTTGAAACCAAGATTTTAACGTTAGTATTTAGAAAACAATGAAAAGTAATAAATAAAATCTAACACTAAAAAATGTGCAAAAATGAATATACGAAGGTTGTTCAGAAAGTATCGATGCTGAATTTATTCTATTTATTCGAGAAAACCCCCAGCGGAGGGACTGTGCGCATCATGCACGTGCATATTTCACCTTGTCTCACAAAATTCGGCAGGTCTGTACAGCGCGCCGTTCAGTTACACTGACTTCTTTCACGTGGAGTGTTTGCGTGCGTTCGTCGAAAAAAGAAAATGTGTGAAAACACGGATTAGCGAATCTGTATCAAGTTTTGCTTTAAGCTCCGTAAAATGGGCACCAAAACCTACGAGATGATGAAAACAACATTTGGAGATGAGGCAATGAGTCGTGCTCGGGTTTTCGAGTGGTTCCGGCGATTCAAGGAGGGTCGTCAATCAGTGAACAGTGATCCCCATTCTGGACGCCCATCCACCTCTCGCAATGAGGACAAGATTGCACAAGTGAAGGCAGTGGTGCTGATTTTTCCTCTTTCCCAAGATCAAGAACACCTTAAAAGGACACCGGTTTCAGGACATTGAAACCATAAAACAGAATTCGACACAGCAGCTTCAGGCCATCCCAAAGTCTGAGTTCCAGAAATGTTTCGAGGACTGGAAACATCATTGGGCCAAGTGTGTTACTGCCAATGGAGCATATTTCGAAGGAGATTGACTCAAAACGTGTTTATGTATGTATGTTTTTGCATAATAAATTCAGTCTCGATACTTTTTGAACAGCCCTCGTAGGAGTAAAGATATCAAACTTTTAATTAATTTCTCATTTTTAGATACAAAAGAAAAATAAATTTCAGTTATTCAATCATTATTAAATGAGAAAAAATAAAAAATAACATCAATAATTTTTTTAAAAAATTTCTCTGGTTGGTTTGATAGCATGATTTAGATTCAAAATAATTGAATTACATTCATCAAATACAGATGCAAGATTAATGGCTCTTTCAGACATGAAATGATTAATAATTATTCTAATACATATCACCTGTTCACAATCACATATTCCACAATTGTTACTGCTACCCATCCAATCTAGTGGTTAGTAATGCTGACTGCTGTGCCGTAGGGCCTGGGTTCAAATCCCGTACAAGGCATGGGTGTTTGTAAATGTATAGTGTCTTTGCAGCCATGGAGGCACTCTATATATTCTTCAAACCATTTAAACCCTAAATTAACATGGAAGAATCATATAGATTCAACTGTTGATAAAGGTTACTCAAGATCTAAGCTGCTGAAGCGTTCAACTGGTGTAACTTGGGGCTCAACTCAAGGTATTTTGTGTACAGCCTATAAGTGTTATGTCCGACCTGTTGTTGAGTATGGAAATGAGGTTTTATTAACTACCTCTGATTCTGTTAAAAATAGGCTTAATATTTTCCAAAATAGCATGTTGCGTTTAATCACTGGTGGAACCAAATCAACCCCTATAGCTGCAATGGAACTCCAGACAGATTTGGAACCTTTGAGTGAAGTCAAAGAAATACCTGAACCTGGTTGAAAAGATCTTGAGAAGGAGAAACAATTTCCTAAATTATTATAGACCCACAAATGAAAGATTAAAAACTTAAAAGTCTTTCCTTTCAACTGTTCATGATCTTTATGATACTTTTGATATTCCTACACCCAACTGCCAAGTTTTCCCCACAGGAACTTAAACTTATTATGTGCCAGTTGACTTTGGAGAGCTACCTGGATCTTGTTTGGAGTGTTGGTAAACTTCGTATACTAAGTGACTTAAAAAGTGCTGCCCTTGCTACTATACATTGCAGATATCCTCTTGACAAATGGTTCCATGTATATGCAGATGGTTCAGCAGAAGATGCTTTTAAAAATGCTGGTGCTGGAGCCTATTCAAGTGCTTTCAGTATTACTTATCTTGTTGGAAAGTATTGTGACAATTTTGATGGTGAGATAGCGGCAATATCATTTGCGATTGATAAATTGGAAAGCTGTTCTGAACAAAATATTGTATTCTTTATCGATTCTCAAGCTGTCAATTTGTCTCTAATAAACTTAAGATACTACGAAAATGCACTAGTGAATTCCTGTAGAATGAAATTAGTTGAACTTGAAAAGTCTAGAGGAAGCATTGCCCTCCAGTGGGTTCCCAGCCACTGTAACATTTCTGGAAATGAGAAAGCAAATAGGCTTGCTAAAGAGGGATCTCTAATGTTCCAACCCAACTCTCCTTTGCTTCTGCGTAACATCAAAAGAATCATTTACAGTAAACTGCAAATTAATAGAGTCTCCCTGTATGGTGAAGCAGCTGCAGGTAAACAGTGGAATATGTTGCTTAACCTTTTACACACCAATGTTCCAATATTGGAACATCAACTTTGAAATTTTCTGAAAAATTCAATTTTATTCACATTGTTCCATAAAAATTATTTTGAAGACAAAAAGTATGGATTCATTTTTTGAAATTGAAGTAATGTTGCTAAAGTAAATAGTCTCTCTAAGAAAAAATTCTAAATAATGCATTTTTTTCTACTTTTGATAGGGCAAAATTCAAAATTTCATATAAAATTCAAAATTTAAAAAATATTTTTATTATTTGGTAAAAGTAATTAAAAATGCTTATTTTAACTATAGACTGCAAGATATCATAAAAAGTATTGTTATTTTTTTACTATCGGTTTTGAAATTTCAATGTTCCAAAAATGGAACATTGGCATGTAAAGGTATACTTTTTCACATAATGCAGTTATTATGTTTACAGTTCACAGAAGAGTGGGAAAAGGTTTCTGAATGCTAAAAACTTATAGCATGTGTTTGTTGATAGTTAGATGTAGCGTATGTCTTATTTGGAGAGGAACGTCACATAATAAGGTCTTAGATTATTTTGTGTTTTGTCAGTTAGTGAATCTCCATCACGCTGATATGATGCATTCATAGCCATTACAGACTGTAGAAGAGGCTTTGGAATATTTTTATACACAATCAGATGAGAAGAACCTATTAATATTTGTCAGTTTCCCCTAGAAGAAAGTAGGTGATTTACTGACGAGGGAGATAATGATGAAGATACTTTTCAGTTCTTTCTACCAGTAGATGTTAGTTGCAAAATCGAATTTTCAGCAAGCATAGATGATGAAATACCTCCTGTATGTCAGAAAAGCACAACGAAAAAATGCCTCAAGTGCAAAAAAAGATTGCTTGAGAAATGTTTTTCTAGCTATACATGGACAATAAAAATAGTTTAGGACATAAAAAAACACATAAGAAAAAACAATATATTTTGTCTTTATTTCTCATTTTTAAGAATTTTGGTTAATCTGTATTTTTCTAGTTTTTTTTTGCTTTGAGAATTTTGCTATGAAGGTTATTTGTTTATTTCTTTGTCCTACTGATTTTTTCCTTTATTGTTTCTAATAAGTGATTGTAATTTTCTGAAATGTATAAATTCCTGTGTATAAATTATATTTTCAACTTTTAATCTGCTTTATTTTGAAATTATATATTTAAAAATTTACTTCAGATGTGGCCCAAACAGGGGACACCCATCAGGGAACCTGCCCCCCCCCCAACGGGGTACATTTAAAAAACTCTGCAGGGGAAAAATGATAGATTTCTCTCGTTCACACGCAAACTTTTAGTTCTTTTCTACCATTTTAATTGTTTGGCCGGTATCATGCCCCTCCCCCCTACAACGGGGTGGGGGAGGGTGAATGATGAAACCCTATTGAGAAATGTTTAATGACACCTCTTGTTAAGATACTACTTCTTAAAAATGTATATAATAACTGATTTTTGAATTTAAATGTCATTGGTCGTACTCTTAAAAAGCACCGTGAAAAAACTTAATGGTACCCGCCAATGTTCCATTTTTGGAACATGCTAAAAATCTTTAAAAACATTTTTTTCTTCAAATTTTTTTTTCTTTTATAGATCTATGTTTCAATTTTAATTCTATTTTTATAAAATTTAGTTTATATTACCTTTCAATCATAGTGCGGCATTTTAAAAGGTTAACAAAAGTCGTAGAGTTCCCAGTTCCCTGCCTCGATATGTCGGAGTTGTGTGCTTTTGTTTTCTTACCGGACATGACTACTTGCAAAGGCATTTGCATCGCATTGGAGTAAAGGATTTTGCTTGGTGCCCTTTGAGCAACCAGAGTGAAATGGATAGTGACCGCCTCAGACACAGCCCTATTGTTTTAAAGTTTTTTGTAGAAAACTCTACGGAGACGATTCTCTTTATATGCTTCGTCATCGTTTTATTGGGCTGCTTGTCGACTAATGGCAGAGATGCCGAAGATGGGCGTAAGATAAAAAAAATATTCTTCAAGCTGGAAATCCTTTCATGAGGTTTGTGGAAGGGGAAGAGAGGTGGGAGTTCCCTGACTAACCCCAAGATGTTTTCCCTCAAAATTGGGATGGAACTGAGTCAAATTGCACTGTCACCTGCATGGTGCTCAATGCTACGGCTAACAGGTGTAAAATTAGCCCCTTGCCACAGTGAATTTCATGGCCCTCAATCTGATGTTATTGTCAGTCCAGTGGAATAAGTAACAACATAGTTGTTACTACTTTAGTACAACATATTAAAGCCTATGTTTATTTTTAACACGCTTTTCTAAGTTTCACTTGCATGTAACGGAATCTTAGAACTCTACTTTTACCCACTTAAAAAGATCGGATTCATTCGAAATTTCGCACACTTGTCAAGGACCGATGACAATACAATAATTTCATAATTTTGTTCCATTGTCCTTTTCAGGATTGTCAGGAATAAGGATAATCAGATATGGCGACAATTCCAGATACCACGTCCAGATTTGGCGACTTATTGCATATATCATTTTTAAATTTGGCGACTTGTTCCATGTACCATTTCCAGGTATGGTGACTAATTTCATACAACATTTCTAGATTTGGCAACTTATTTCAGATCTAGCAACTAAAAGAATAAGGTGTAACCTAAAGCAAGTGTTTTGAATTTAAAGCTAATTTTATGCAAGCATAAAATATACTTATGGTTAATAGAAATAAAACAAAAAAAGTATTCTGTATCTGAGGAATTGGAGGGTGGGTATGTGTTAGCAATTTCTAAACATAATATAAACATTTTTCTGAAAATGAAAATTAAAAAAAAAAGGCTTGTGCATTACAAAAAAAATAATTTGCGTTCTAACTGCTAAATATTTTTTTATTTTGCTTAATGATTGACACTTTATATTACCATGCCTTTATTAACTCGCTTTCTTCAATATCTGTCCGGGTGGAATTTTGTTATTGATTTTAAACTGTGTGACTTTCCGAGGAGCTAGAGACTTGAAATTTGGACCATAACTGAGAAGTGGATAACAATGCATGAAAATGTTAAAAAAGAAAACAATAACGAAAAGGAGGAATTTTATAATTTTTAGTCCGTTATAAAAACATGGTACATTAAAATTTTTTTTAATTCAAACTTTTTCTTCTTTACACACTTTTATTTGTTTGACCTGTTCAAAAGAGACGGAATCTAATATAACGATACAGGACTCATCTGAGGCCTCGTAAACGGAGAGAATAAATACACTTCAGACCCGTTAATTAATATCCATTGAAGAGCAAGACTAATTCTACAGCCACGTAATTCCAGCTTCAAATATCAAACTCAAGCATAAATTTAACAATAAATAAATGATAGTTTAAAAAACTGAAAAACACGCTTTTATTGTAGTTCGAACTAAAAAAATGAAAAAGAAATTATAGTTTGAAAAAAACTAAAAAACATGCTTTTAAACTGAATCGAACTAAAAAGTAAAAAAATAATTCTTAATAAAGAATAAAATGATTAACGAGAAAATAAATGTCATTGGGGTAAAAGCGTGGGGTGTTTTATAAATGTATCAATTGTTATAATTTTTAACTTCTATTCCGAAAAGCTGAATTAGTGTAAAAATGTAGTACAAAGCACCCCACACTTTTACCCCAATGACATTTATTTTCTCGCTAATCATTTTATTCTTTATTAAGAATTATTTTTTTACTTTTTAGTTCGATTCAGTATAAAAGCGTGTTTTTTAGTTTTTTTCAAACTATAATTTATTTTCACATAATATATTGCTGCAGTTTTTTAACAACAGTTTTGAATGATATAGAATGATTACTCTTGTTTCTACAAATATCTTTCTAAACGTTTGTTGCCAATTTGATTCACTTTCCTAATGTTTGTTTTTCAAGCAAATTGCAAGATGTTTACTTATTTTTTCCCTGACAGTTAATTTAAAATGGTACTTTTTAAAAGCAGGATTATTTTATTTTTCCACTTTTTATTCAACAGAGAATAATATTAAATGGTCATTCCCCAATTTGTAGGGTCTCTTTTATGTTGAATAATTTCATTAATTTTGAGCATTTCACTTATCAAATTGATTAATTTTAACAAAGTTTTTTAGAATATTTTTAAATGAGATCCTTCAAAAATGTCAATCTTTTGTCAATAATTTCTTACAAAAAATTTATTTTGTTACTAAATTTCTCTATTACTACAATATCCACAACTTCTGAAATGCTCTTTTTTTTTCCAAATCATCTTAAACTTTTCTTAGAATGTACAATATTTAAAAAAAAAAATTGTGGAGGGAAAATTATTACAATTGAAAGAAATTTCTAATAATGCATTTAACAAAAAAGTAAGGTACATTTTGATAAAAATGACAATTTTAAAAATAAAAGAACAAAAAGAGGCAAAAGAAATAAATTACTAAGTAGAGAAAGAAATGATATAGTTTCTAAAATAACTGAATTATGTTGCAACTTTAAAGAAACATTGAATATTTAATAAATCAACTATTTTTTATGTTCGCCATGAACAAAATGAGAAATAAGGGTTTCTATGAATATTCTAAGAAATAATTTTAAAGAATGTCAAGTTTTGCATACAATTAAGGATGCAAATTTCTTAACTCATACATTCAAGATAAAGAAATTAAAAATAAGTACTTACATATTATTGCAACCTATTGGTGACATTATATGAAACGAAACACCTGGTTGCCAATTAAGCGAGTACAACATGTACGAAATCGAGTAGGCGATTATTGAGATAACAAATATAGGTACCTAAAAATATTAAATGTTTTGCGAAATATAGTACTGTTTTTTTTTTTCAAGAATAAATCGGTACTTACGTACTATCGCAACAATATCAACGATCAACACTCGCCAAGTTGTCACCCTGATTTCCTATGTGTCGTACGCGCTGAATTGGTAACCAGGTGTTTTGTTTCATTTTATGTAGCCAATAGGTTGCGATAATACGCAAGTACCAAATTATGTATTGAATAATCCAACAAAGTTATTGTTCAAAACAACTTTTATAGAACAACTATCAAATTATTTTTAAAAACTATAAATAAAAACATTTTGTATTTTAAAATTTACTAAGAAAAAAATTAGCTGTACAGTAATGAAAGAAAAATATAAAAACAAAGACAAAATGACAAGACAGGAAATTAAACTGGAACCTACAAAAAAACTCTAAAACACAATGTATTTTAAACGTTCTATGAAAATTTTTGAAAAAATTATTCTACACTAACCACAACAATTTTTGCCACCTTGGGAAAAAAAATCAAATGGAATAAAATATCAAAAAGAAATTTTTTACAGGTATAACATACCTTTCATCGATTTTCGTACTGTCAAGGGAACACTTTTGACACAGTGAAAAAGCTTCTATAATAAGTACCTAGACAGTTACAATTTTCTTTAGTTACCTATTACTTCTGTTCAATTCAGTTCAGTACAGTGTGGGTGCAATGTATATCTGGAGCAGGCGCGGCCTTAGGGCCAGACAAACCGGACCCCTGTCCGAGACGCCAAGTTTTGGAGGAGGTATATGGACTGAATTTGAAAAATGCTTAATTTTTGTTACGAAAAAATTTGTATGAAAATACTTTCTGAAATATTGCAAAGTATATTTAAAAAAAAAATATATGTACTGCGTGTTGATTTATTGTAACAAGTATATGGACTACCAATGATGGAATATAGGTATAGGTGGTAGGTATGCTTATCTTGACAGAATTTTCACTATCCTATTATTCAAGGAAAAATGGTGGTTATCTAGTTTTGTTCATGATATTACTACGTTAATAATGACAAAGGTGCACAAAACAGAATATTTCGCTT
>BMAO01013968.1:0-42252 GCA_019973975.1 Trichonephila clavata
CATAACAGTGTAATAATCACGAAAAAGAAAGAAAGATAAAGAAAAAAGTATTCAAATTGGAATGGATCCCAGAAAAAAAAAGGCTTGAAATATTTAAAATATAATCATACATTATAAAATTACAGGATATTAGCTATTATTAAATAGGATAAGGACATGTCCATCATCCCGAAGGAAATGACAACATTTATTAGCTATTGTAAGGAATGAAGCGACGGGGACTATGTAATAATTGAACTCAATATAGGTAAGGGGAAAGTATATTTAGTGGTTGGCAAATTTTCGAACTCCGACGACAGATGTGGATTGACTTCGAAATAAACACAGGTTCTGGAATGTTCCTGAACCATTATATCACAGATGTACTATGAATTCCTTTATTCCGGTAAAATATTGCCGAGAAAAGCCAACTATTTCAGGTAATAAAGAATGAATTCAGTGGCGGAACGTACACCCCCGCAACCCTCACATTGTGGAGGGGTGATGGATTCTAGAGGGGCCAAAAGCCTGACTGACACAGAATGCGACTCGGGGCCCATGGCCTGTCTTTGCAAAGGGCCACTAATATTCTCTGTTTTACCACTGAGTGAATTCGCTTCGACTAACAATGATTGTTCCAGTGAATAAACGGGCCCCAGTGCAAAAGGTCAACCAGTAGTTTACACTGAATCACAAACGTGTTAGTGGGGTATATAACTCTGTTGATCATACTTTGTAGGGGGAAAAGATTAGCATGTAGAAAAGTTACCACTGAATCATATAGAAATGGGAAATAAAGGTTATTTAAATAGATTCCAGATTTTCGTTGGTACATGCCGATGGCAGGATACGAGTAACCACCCTTCCCCGACATTACGGATAATTCCCAGAAGAATGTTTTTTAGGTTTATGGAAGTAAGATTATTTACGTGGACTGAAATGGGACCCTGATAGATCGTTCTTCATTAATCAACATCATTGTGATATTCTTGACGGCCATGTGCTCTCGTTCATGTGTCTGCAGCATCCTATCAGAAACCTCAACCTTAAGCACCGTTCTCGAGTTTTTTCCAAAGGGTTCTGGAAACACTCTATAACTGTGACATTGCTTCCCTGATCATCTAGATAACCTGATCTCAATCCCATCGAGGACATTTGGGGGATCCCCTGGAACTGAGTTCAGTTCTTTTTCAATTTCCCATCAAAATCTTCTTAATTTCTGAGACATTGTTGAGTGATTGTAGGTCCGTATAACTTCCCAACACTTTTAGTATCTTGTTAAGTTCATTCCGAGACAAATTGCCTCCCTACACGATGCCACACTTCTTCAAACTCTATGGCTCTTCAGTTATATTATTTCCAATGTAATTTTTTTTTCATACTTTTACTTTATACGGCAATTTATATGCTTTAAATGTACTAAAAGAAAGAAGTAGATAAGAGACGTTCATGGTTAAGACGAGAAATCATAAGAGACGTAAAATGTTCATGTGGTTGTCATTTAAACGACATAACGTTCAACGATTCAAATTAACGTCACTCTACAGAAAATCAATGGCTATTTGCGATGAAACAGCGCGCGCGATATATTTCCCCCAGTTTTCTCATAATTTTGACCCACAGTTAAGTGACAAGAACAACACCTTACTAAGAAAAACTAAGTGAGAATTTTAGGCTTCAGTTCCATCTAAATACAGCAGTTATTATTCGATACGACGCGCTCCATGGAAAAAACGGGTAAGAATCTTTGATCAGCATTTAAAGAGGAACTATGCAAACGTTAACAAAAATAATTATTCGAATGAGAAATAAATACTATTGTTAATGGGTAGGACATATTATAGTGTTGAGAAATAAACATTTCAGAGGACACTTTGGCAAATTTTATACAAAATGTATTCAGTTTTATGTTTCCTCACCGCGTTGTTGATACCATTGTGGCACTTAATTTCGTGCGATATTATTGTGACACGAGGACACTCATTCGCATGTTCTGTATAAGAAAATAAATTCGAAAGGTTAAAATGAAAATCAATAATATTTTGTATAGAGGAAATAATGAACTATCATGTTGAAAAAGCAATTCCCTTCAGAATATTTCTCTTACAAGATTCTTTATGTAAGTCTAGAGGTATTCCATAAAATGGCAATCTCCTTCGTCCAGTGCATTGCGTGTGTCAATCTGTAGTACATTTTACTGCATCCTACACGAATCAGATGTATGGTGTACAACTTCTGTATATAATTTTTTACAATATTTGATATGAAATATTTGATTATAATGTTAAGTTAAATTGGAGAAGACACGTTTTGGATTTGTCAGAAAATATACAATTTGTCCCAAATTAATGGGTTCATGTTTTTAATCTCGATCCTTACATGGTCTTTGGTATAAGTGATGTAGGATTAAATGTCATACAAAAATTTCTGATGAACTACATGATCGGTAAAAACTCACTACTGGTTGGCACGTTTTCATAGATCAGCATAATATATACCATTTGGTAATATTGAATTTTTGAAGAATTGCATAGGAGTATTGCTTTCGAAGATTTCCTTCGAGAACAATAAAATGGAATAAATTTCGCATTGTTTTAAGATAATACTTGTTTATGAGTTTTCAGTCATTTTACCAAGATTATTCACATTTTCAAATTACAATCGCTAACAAAAAAATACTATTTTTGAATATTGTTTTTAGTCAGAAGTTTACTTATTTGAAAGCGATTTTAGAAAGTTGACAACAAAAAAGGCAGATATAGGACAAACAAGTGAACACCAACATCCGGGAATCAAAATTTAAACGAAAAGTAATACCGCAGAACTAGATTTCATACAAAGAAATTTCCTTTTTATTTTTTAAAAAAATTTCATTTTAAATCCTTGGCAGTATGATTTAATCATTAAGTTAAGCGATATTTAAAGTAATAATATGTATTTAAATACTGTTGTAGAACCCAGGGATATAAAATTGTCACAAGTTACACAAAAATTACTATACATAATTTTAAATGAATTACTACTGTTACTTAGAAGTGTTATAAAATGAATGTCATTGTAACGAAATTATTTTAATTTTTTTCTAACAAAAGGTTTTATACGCCACAAACTAAAAAAAAAGACTTACATTTTTTTATTTCTAAAAATAACTTTTAAATAGTTGCGTGTATACATATTTTAATTTAGCTAAATTTTATATTACTATTATTTCTAATTAAATATGTAAAATATATTTATTTTTTGAAATACACTGCTGGCCACCGTAAATGCAACACCCTGAAGGAAGCACGCAAATAACATGAAATTTACAACATGCATTAGCGGAGGTGAGATATGCAAATGATTAGAATTTCAGCACAGACACACATCACGCACGCCTGTGGCACCACCTCAAAGCGCTATTTAAGGCTTGGAGATTTCGACGATTTCAAGTTCGGCAATTGTGTTTTTCTTGTGGTTTTTTCAAAAAACGATCAGTTATGTCTCGTTGAAAACAGCGATCAGCTTTTGATCAAGTATCCGAGTTCGACAGAGGAAGGATAGTGGCTTACCGAGATTGTGGAATATCTTTCAGGGAAATCGGTACTCGTGTTGGACGAAACCAAACAACTGTAATGCGGATATGTGACCGTTGGATGCAGGAGGGTACGACGGACCGACGTGGTCGATCGCATCCACCTCAGTGCACCACTTCACGTGAGGACAGGCAAATTGTGCGCATGGCAGTGACGGATCTCTCAGTCACATCACGAACCATAGCACAGCACATTGAGTCTGTAACGCATCATTAAGTGTCTGCACGTACCATTCGACACCGTTTACAGCAGTGGTTTGTCCGCAAGACGTCCATTGCTTGGTCTACCCTTGACGCAGAACCACAGACGTCTCCGCGGTCAATGGTGCGATGAAAGAAGGATGTGGGTGGCAGAATGGAATGAAGTTGTCTTTACTGACGAGTCACGCATCTGTCTGCAACACCACGATGGTTGGATTCGAGTATGGAGAGAGGATGCTGAACAGCTGCGTTATGCACCGCCACACTGGTCCTGCACCGGGTATTATGGTATGGGGCGGTATTGGATATCACTCTCGCACTCCTCTAGTACGCATTGCCGGTACTTTAAACAGCCAGCGCTACATCTCCGAGATGTTGGAGCCAGTTGTTCTTCCTTACCTTCAGAGCTTGGCCACAGCCATATTTCAACAGGATAATGCGTGACCACACGTGGCGCACTTTGTCCAAAGGTTCTTCGTCAATCACCAGATTGAATTGTTTCCCTGGCCGGCTCGCTCTCTGGATTTTTTGCCGATAGAAAACATGTGGTCCATGGTTGCTCAACGATTGACCCAGATTACACCCCAGCTGCCACACTAGATCAACTTTGGCAACGTGTGGAAGCTGCTTGGTCTGCACACACACCAGTACCCAAGAAAACACCCAAAGTCTCTTTGAATCAATGCCGAGGCGTGTGGCAGCGGTGATCTCCAACAATGGCGGCTACTCTGGCTACTGATTCTGGCAGGAACCACGCTTCACAGAAGTCTATAAATTTAATCATTTGATACTTGGTCAACATGTTATCTACAAATCTATGTTATCTATCAAATGTTATCTACAGCATGTTATCTACAATCGGTCTTGGTGCAAAATCCACGTGTTGTTGCTCTGCAGATCTGGCTTTTTGTCATCACTCTTCCTCTAAGGTTTCTCAGAATCCCAATGAAATACTGCTGTTTTATCGTTTGGTCTTGAGGTACCGATTCAGTCTTGATGATGCCGTTAATATCGAACAAAAACGATGAGCATGACCGGTTCTTGAAGTCACAGACCGACCACAACATTCATCATCTGCAACAGCCTCCCGATCTTCCGAAAAATCGTCTGTGCCATTTAAATATTTGACTTTGTGACATACTATTATTTCCAAACACCTCTTTTAACAATTTAAAACATTCAGTTAAAGTTTTTTTTAAAAAAAATTCGCGAGAAATTTTGAATTTATGCGCAGCTTGATATTTACGTTTATCATGGTCACGACACTTCGACACAACAACGTCTTACTCATACGAGGATGAAAAACAAACTGAACTAGACCGAGGGATGGAATAACGTGCCACGAGCATCGAAGGATTAAGTTCATATATATTCTATTCCCACTTCTTTACACCAAGCTTAACGTTTAGGGCATGCGCAGTCCGGAATTTAATTGTCCCATCTTGTATGCTTTGCCGCCTACTTAAAAGGTACGCAGGTGAGGTCTATTTTTGCAAGGGAATCAGGGCTTTACAAGAAGTTTTTAGATGCTACTGCAAATCAGGCTTCCTTTCTCCCAAATCGAAACATAATTTGCTAACACATTGCATGTTATCTATTAATTTAAAAGATATGAAGATCTGATGCCAGACATCTTAACATGAGAAGTCAGAGATGAACTTCATTCAGCCATTTTGTGTCTGCTATGTTTATATATTTTGGGAAATATAGAGAATATAGAGAATTATTTATCTGCATATATGCATGTAATTGTGTATGCATATATGTGCTTACTCATAAAATCTTTAAAAAACCCGTCTTTTTTAGTAGGTTGGCTGAGGAAGATTAGCAAAATGGCACGCACGTTCCAAAGTAAAAAAAAAAAAAAAAGACAGGCTTCAATAAATTACGTTTCTCAAATGAAAGATTTGCATTGTAATATCACCAATAGCAAAAATTGCACATCTTATTTCTAAAAAATCCAACAAAACAAAGATTAAAATTAGTTTCTGAGCCATTATACAAATGGTTGAGTTAGGAAAACTATCAAAAGGGATAAAAACCCTGGAGAAAAATCGGCTCATAATGAAGGGAGTAATAAAGACGAATAAGAGTAATAATGAAGAGTAAGGAGTAATAATGAAGCTAACAGAAACCGCAAAACCGCAATGAAACAAGAATTGTTGGTTTTCATTAGTTATCTGGCCTTGTAGACAGTCAATCTTATAAAATTCTCACCACTTAGTGCAATTATTTGTCTGTAAAGACAGTTAGCAGTACCGATAGAATATTGCGTGACTGAAATCGATTTGGAAGGAAAAGAGAGGAAAATAATTTGTAGATGGGGATATTTTTGCTTGAGTGCACTTAATATTCTTTATTATTGTCTGTGTGCTTATTAAAATGTGTGTGTATAGATTGATCAAGAAAGAAGAGGATGTATTTCTTTTTCTTCATAAGAATTTTTCGATATTCTATTTCTGATAATATTGTTTGAAAACATTGCTTAGAAGTTTACTTTTAGGAAAAGGAATGAACGACTTTTTATTTGTTTCTGAGATTTAATATTCTAAGGATTTCGAATAACAATATAACAGCTCTAGTTGCATACATTGATTAATCTATATATGCAGGAGAAAAACAATTCACTAACTCATCACGAAATCTCCCGAATTATTAGCTCTTTTGTGGGCCATTTACTTCTATTTTGAATTTCTCGCAGTTTTTTATGTTTTATTAACAATGAAACAGTAGCATTTAAGGAAATGCATTTCATTTTTCCGAATTTTATGTTAACATTTAAATTTTACGAATGGGAAGAATACTTCCTAAGGAACCATTCCCCGTCATAAAGAAAATTAAATTTAATTGTGATTATTTTCCATGAAAGGATGAGAAGCATGTTGCAATGCACAAGGGGACATCACACTCAGCACACATGTAGATGATTTTCTCCTTTTCTCTTTCTGCTACATTTCTTGCATCGTCTATTGTTGGAAACCATCTTTGGCATATGATTTCCCATACTGGCTAAGCGCACATTATCCGGAACTACACAATTCTTTATTTGAAGCTAGCAGGACGTTCTATCCCTTTTCTTGAGGAATATCCGTCCATTAGCTGACGAGCTAATGCTAGACAGAATGTTAGCTGGTCTAAATTTATGTTTCTTTTGTTCACTTGCCACAGTATAAACCATTTATTATCGCAAGGTCAATAAAAAAATAAAAGATACGAAGCCACCATTTTACAGATCTTCTTTTTATTTGGTATTTATCTTTTCTTAGATCGAAGCTATCAACACCTTCCATGAGATCTTGAAAAACCGCGAAAGCTTTTGGACAAGGTACTTCTTCTTTAGTACCATCTTTTTTGTCCGATTTACAGATCCCATAATCGCTGGATTATAATAGCACAAAACTGAAGCGGGAATTAATCTTCCCATCATTATATCGAGGCCAATATATTATAATGCGTTTTTGGTCTTTTTACAGGTGCAATTTGTAAGATGATGTAGGTGGGAAGTTATTTCTTCCCAAGACCCACGAAAGGTTAAGCTAAAAGACTTTAAATTTGACAGGATATTCTTTTTGTTCAGTAAAGATCGACTAAGAACGGGATTTGCGAAAATTGAAATTGATTCCCAAGTTGAGTTGAGAGGCAATTAAAGACAAAAATTCCCGTTTTTTAAAATATTATATCCAAAGATTTGAAATTTGGAAAACATCTTTCTTTTTTGTGTATAAATTCGCGAAGAACAGTTTTTGGGGAAATCGACATCTGGAGGGAGGGGGGATAACAGACTTCCAGATTTGAAATTTGGTAAGCTTGTTTTTTTGTTGAACATATATCCACTAAGAATGAATTTTGCGGATATCGAAACCTAAGAGGGATTGCAAGGGCGTTAAATTCATAAACACACAAACCTGATTTTGAATTATAGACCTAAAGATTTGGAATTTGGCATGCATGTTTCTTTTGTTAAGTAGAGATCCTCTAAAAATGCATCATGCTATCCAAAGCCTCATGCTATCTGCCGGCTGCGTGGTGTGATTGGTTTGTCACTGGCCTTCTGGACCCACGGTTGCGGGTTTGACCCCAGCTCAAGTCGGTGCATTTTCATGATGCAGAAAATCGATAGCGGCCATGTCGTATGATTTTACGGCAAGTAAAAGATCCCTAGCCACCCAGCCAGTATGGTGGATATGACCCTCGGCTTGTAATCGAGTGAACTCGTGTTCGAAACCCGAATAAGGCATGAATGTATCTTAGGGAAAAGAAATCTTTCGTCAGAATGGATTTTCCCGTCTCAAATGGAAAGCAGCGCACTCCTTTTATTCTATGCTGGGATCATCGTTTGTAATAAAAAGTCTATATATTTCATATGTGCATTGAATGTTTCTGTTTTTCCATATCTTGTCTTTCATATGTATCCCAGGATAAAACACACGACGACAACAACACAAAAGATCCCTAGAGTGTCTGTTTGACTTGGGTGATCTCGGTAAAAATTAAATGCTTGTTCAGGCTCGCATCGTCAGAGCTCAGGTGCTTCCCTCTAGGGAGGAAACTGCGCGTCAAAATTACCTGCGACGATTGGTATCCGCCTATATGGTGCGGCACTAAAAAGAAATGCCAGATTCCGGGAATGTACTAGGTCTGGGCAATGGTAAAACACCAATCCGTAGCCCATTGGAAATAAAAAACAAATATTTGAAGGTTATTTTGTCAGCGAACATATAAGTGTTATGCATTTTTAGATTCAGAAAAATATGCACTATTTTTTAATAATTAAATTTAAAAATCGATTTTTTGAATGGGCATGATGTCCTGGTAATCTTAATTTCAAGACTTTGAAAATAATAACCTAGAAAGAATGTGTAGTCTCTCTCATGATGCTATGAAATATCCAGTGAAGAGGGCGGGTAACGGCTAGGATTTAAATATTACTATATCACTAAAAAGTATTCATAAATCGCTTCGAAAAGTTAAAATAAATTATAGTATATGTTATGACAAACAATATTTATAACTCAGATTGTGATCACATTCTAATAAAAATGGTAGAAAAAGCATAACTCATGAAGCATCTAAATTGAGCTCTCAATAATGGAAAAAAAGAAGAGCCAATAAAATTGTAAGTTGCACAATTCCATTCAGATAAGAGAATGACTGAAAATAAAAACTTAAAATGGTTTTCAAAAGAGTAATTTAGACAAATTATAGACCTGAAGAAGAAGGAATCACCAGATTCAAAGCCATTGGTTTTTATTGTTTAAGAGCACATAAAATCATTTCTAGAAGACATATTTTTGGATTTTGAAGAAGATCTCTAGGGGAAAATAAACATTACACAGACAGTCTATAAATGTCCAGTCTTTTTATTCACTGCGCTGGTGTGAACTGTGTCTACGTGCACCCTTGGGCCTTGTTTGAGTTTTTCTCTGATCTGATTGGGGTTGTTGTACTTATGATATCATAACTTTTCATGTTTTTTCACTCTAATCTTTCACCTTTCTGACTGAAAAGTTTTTCAAAATTCCATAATATATATATGGAATTTTGAAAAAATTCTTCTAATGTGGTTGAAATAGTTTATAAATAACTATATATTATTATGAATAGTTTTGGTTAAAACACCCTGTTATTTCCAGATATAATTTTTATAGCTACGTAGCTATGTTTGCAGTTAAAGAGCATTATTATACTTAAAGTAGTTTCGTCCCTTTACTTGATTGCATCTGATTTGGATTATTTTCTGAACGAGTGCATTTATATTACTTAAATTGAAACTGTTTTCAGGCATGAAATCTCTCTCCCTCTGTATATTTATATAGCAAAAAAGTGACTCACTCATTCATCACGAGATCTCCGAAACTGTTGTACCAACCGATTTGAAATTTCGTTCTCATGTTTCTTTTATTGAGTAGAGATCCGCTTAAAACGAATTTTCTTGAATAGACTCCAAGGGGAGTGGGAGAGGTCCGGGGCTCAAAAGATAAATAAACTTTCAATTTAGAGATTCAGGTCTTGGCCTTTTTGAAGCAAGAGGCAAGGGCTATAACAATATTTTTCAATACAATCAAAAGCTTAATGTTAGGACTTAGATATCAGTATAATGATGCAGTATTACGAACTACCAGCGAAGCGGGAGGGTAATGGCTAGTGCATAGCGTATTTACTCGAATCTAAGCCGCACTATTTTTCCAGTGTTAATGCTTAGAATCCAAGGCAAAACTTTAGGTGGATGGAGAAATTGAGAGCTTCACACCTTTTAAAAAGAAAACTGTAACTGTCCATTCTGTCCACTTGCATTGATAACTTATCGCAGAGGTTCCCATACCTTTTTGTCTCATAGACCCCTTGCCATGTTTTTTTGGTTTTCGGTAGACCCCCTACTTACCTAATAATGATTTTTTGCAAATATATTAACTTAAATGTCTTTTTGACAGCTGGTATAAAGCTATACTTACTTTAAAATATTTAATTTTCTAATTGTAGTGAAGTATAGTGTTTAAAACCGAAGACACACTTATTATTTAATTAAATTAAAATTTAATTAATACTTAAAATAACTGTTACATAAAGTAACTGAGCAACAAACAAATGCTTTTAATGGGAGAGATGAATCTGGTGCTTCATCCATTCTGGTGCTTCTAAAATTGCTGATATCCGTTTCTAATTTTTACTTTAAGATCTTCTTAGTGCCTATTTCGATCAGTTCCTCTTGTAATATGATATTTGTTTTTCTTTCAATGTGACCATATTAATCAATTGCCTAATATAGTATTACCCTATATATAGTCAAAGCATTCTCAAACCTAGTTTTAAAATCTGAATAAAGGGCATTTAAATGTTGAACGTAGGTTAAAACGTCCTTTTCCTGGCAGACTGTGTATGACAAATTGAGAAACTAGGAAAATTCAGGACGTCCAGTGAGTGAGTGAATATTAACGTCGCACTGATTAGCAACACGAGGGCTTTCAGGACGTCCAATAATATAATACTTAGCTTAATTATATGGCAAGAAACGCTGAAATGATGGTCTTTGTAACTGAAAATTAACTTCATTAAATTTAGTAAATAAACCTGTTAAACACACACAGGTAAATCTTTTTTTCACTTGATTAAATTTTCTTTTAAAATTAAAGTCATGATCTGGTTTAATGAGAGTCACTATCGTAGACCCCCATTTACAACTCATGGACCCCCAAATTATTTTTTCGCTGACGTGGACCCCCTGCGTGCTGTTATAGACCACTGGGGTTCTATATAGACCACTTTGGGAATGACTGACTTATCCTATTCCGCAATTAATCTTTAGTATATCCTAAACATTATTGTCTGCTCCTATTTAGGAATTTTTTTTCTATACACTTACTTGTAATCCCTTTAACATCAAATGTCTCAGTAATAGCATCAAGCTTAGTTCACTATGACGCAAGTGTGAGAAGGGAGGCAATTTTATATGAAGTATGAAACGGAAACAGAGCAGTTGTCACTGAAAATTTGACATGGACGAAACAAATATACGTCGCTGGTCCAAATAAAATGATCTAGTTTTTCCTTGTAAATGTTCAACAGTCTATAATAATTGTTTTACATGTTTCTATAATACATAATTTTTAAAAAAATGTTGCGTAACAAATACATTGGATGGCACGGAAGACTACGCTGTGTGGGAAAATGCTGCAGATGCCGGCACCAATTCCAAAGTCTGCTGGGACAATGGAGGTGACGAATATTTTTGAAACTTAATACTGACGGTTAGATTCATTATAGGTTCATGTATGTATTTGAACGCTTTTAATAATGGTAAATTAAATAAATTATTAACTTCTTATTGTTTTTAATTATTTTTTTAAAAATTTCTTAAGTATCTGTAATTGATAAACCTTTTTTACAGATTTAATAATTTTTTTTCTAAAAAACGTGTAGAGAATTGTGGGTACGACTTAGAATTTTTTTGATGGCAACATTTTTTCACAAAAACGTTTTGAGAACTTGGGGCTTAGAACCGATGGCGGCTTAGATTCGAATAAATACGGTATATATTTAAGGATAGTGATATTTTTTTATTATTTTACAAAGTAAATTTATTAGTCCTACCTCCTTTTGCTTGTATTTTACAAAATATACTAGACACTAAAGGCTCTTTGTGAACTGGTTTTTGTTCAAACAGCTAATGATTTCAACAAACACTCAGCCGAAAAAAGGAAAATAACATAATATTATTACTTTTTTTTCTTGAATACATAATACTCCTTCGCTAATTTTTTATTTTTCAATGTATTCTAACAATATTTATTTAAAAAATTCAATGTGATTTACTAAATATGTGCAAGAATACTTTTGTGATTAATTCTATATATAGGAAATATAAAGAATATACTTTTATGAAAAAATATATATATGAGATGAAAAATATATATATAAAGTCTGAAATTATGCAATGATAATTAATTTATCTGGAGTTATTTTTCGATAAAATTTTACAATTGAAAAATAAAAAGTCAAATATGTTTTAATGCCATGGAAGCTAATTCAGAATATGAAAGTTCCCAATAGTACTATAAAAATATAGGATGATACCAAGCTTTAGAAGCAAATCTTCATTCTCATTAAGTAAAACGTTTTTTTTTAAATTCAAACTATTTAGCTAACTATTACTAGTTACAATATCATTTAGTTACATTTCTTTCCACAATTTATTTATAATTTAATTTCTTCATAACATATTTACACAAGGGATTACATCTTTATATGGCAAATATTTATTTACAGTATACTAAAAGTTTCAAATCTAATTTATATCTGAATTAGAATGTCATTTATATTTGAGTTGTTAATGAAGTTTTTTTTTTACTGTAATACATATTTTAAATTTCCTTTTTATATTTATTGGAAAATTGCTTTTAAAATCAGATTAAAATTTTATATCTAAATAAAAATAAGTGTGTTGTATGTTTGAAAATTTGTGAAACATTCCATAATTTTTTAAAGTGGGGTAGTAAATTTTAAGACACATAAACTATAAAGCCGTAAAATATCTAAAAATATTCCAGTCTTTTGCCCAAAAAGAATTCACGTTATACGTTTACTAAAACGTTCAATTCACGTTATTTAAAAAGTTGAATAAATTTTTAATAATCTAAATATTTTGGTGTTCTCAAAAATGTTTTTGGAACATTTTTCGCATGAATTAAGCAATGACTGCAAAATGAAATTTCGATTAAATTAATTATAATTCATTCATGTTATTTTAATAAAAGAATTTCATTAAGAGATTTTTTATTAAATTTTACTAAGAGATCTTTTAATGTAGGTGGAATGCCAGAATTCTTTTAGAAAATAGGAATATTCTTCAAATATAAAAATAAGTTCTTGCGTTTTTTCGTATTAATTTTATCGAAAACTTATAAATTCAGTGAAGAGACTTTGTTTATTTTTACTTTAATCTTAATATTCTCTAAGAAAATAACATTTTCCTTTCTTACAGTAAACTCTTTAATATTTTTGCCGAAGGTTTTCATGAGATATTTTCAGTGAAAGTTTAAAGAAATGTTGATAACGTACATATTTAACTTTGAAACATTTTATAAGCATTAAAATTCTATTTTCAATTGTAATCCAAAACAAGTGATTTTAATTCATAATCCTCTTAATGCACTATCATTATAAAAGTAGAAAGAGAAATAATAGAATATATACTTTTATCTCTTTATATTATTTTAAACAAAATTGAATTCTTATGTAGTTAGATCAGAGGTCCTTTAACCACTGTGCAGTGGCACTTTGGTGTGCCACCCATTTTTTTAATTATTTATTATACTCTGAGAAAAAAATAAAAAATACGGAACCGAATCATTTGGCCGTTTTATGGAAATAAAATATTCCTAAAATTATTATTGACCATTTGACAACACGACAAATATTCAATACTTCCCAAATTTAGATATAAAAAAATCGGATTTGATTCGTAATCCATTCGTGAGATAACGGATACATCTGTATATGCATTAATTTGAATGAAGAGAAAGAACTAATTTCGCTTTGTAATAATCAAAATTTAATTTCAAAACATTCGGAAGAGTCAATCTGTATAGGTCTTGCCTGCGAGCCTAAAGGTGTGGAAAAAAGGGAAGGAGGACTAGCCATGTTCTAAATCATTTAATTTATTTACAGCACAAACCACAACACGTTTGATCAACAAAAGTTAAGAGATGCACCCAATTAATAAATGTGAGGGCAATTAACGAGATATAAGAGGACTTTAAATAATTTAGTACACAGACTTAATTCAATAGCTCTGATTTCTCAGCTATCTAATTTAGATTCAATATCAAGTGACAGATAGTCACCTTAAGTAATACAATGTAGCCGTGGGTAGCCTAGTGGTTAGAGCATTGGACTCCAGACCGGAAGGCCTGGGTTCGATGCCCAATGCCACCAAATGCCCGCCGAGTATATACGGAGAACGTGCTCGTTAAATCCTTGAGTCCGAATGGTGTCGCCATCTATCGTGTTGTACCGAGCAAAATCGCTCTGTCACTTTCATGGGGGCTCAAAAGCTTAAGCTAACGACAGGCGTAAAATTCTAGCCCTTAGCCGCAATGAATTTCGTGGACCTTGATCTGATGCTACTGTCGATCAGGTGGCATAAGCAACAACAGTAATACAATTATCAATTACTAAATATCCACGTCTCACATTCAATTTGATTAATCACTGCTCCGCTAGAGGTCTATCCTATCTCTCTCCTCCTGTAACCTGAAAGCCTAGACATTACATAGTAGTCATAATTTGCATGTTCACGTACTCTTCTTCGGAGGAAGCTTTCTAATAAAATAATTTTGAAGGACCTAAATTCCCCATGAGGACTGTTAGTGGAAAATCGTGGATAGAGTCGTCACAAATTAATTCATTTTGGATTAAAATTAGAGGCGATTATCCCATAATAGCCAAAAAAGCTTTAAAATATTTTTACAATTTTCTACATTTTATTTGTGTGAATTCAGATTTTCAGCATTAATAAATACAAAAATGAAAAAAGCTCGAGACTTTTAAATGTAGATGACTAAATGAGAGTGGCATTATCCTTTTTACAATCAAATATAAACTCAGTTATCAAAAATCATAAAGCTCAAATTTAGCATAAAATGTTTTCTTATGAATAATATGCAATTAATTTCTCAATAAACATTTTATTGTCTTTGTCAAACATATTATTTTATTTAACATTGAAAATTATAATCATAAACTATTTCACATAGTATATTATACATAAGTAAAATTCTTTTAAACTTATTTCATTGTTAGTGTACATTAATTGCATACTAATAATTTTTGCTGGAGAATTCTTTCAGAAACGTAAAGAATTGCCATTTGAAATTCAGGAGCAAAGCGTTAATTTAAAGGAATTCCTTTTTTTCTTTTTGAAATCTACATTATTGTATTTGTTTGAATGCAATTAACTGCATCCAAAAGGGGGCAACAAATAATGAATGTTTCTGTGGGATTGCATTTTCCATCTCTCAGTATTGAAAATATTAATTAAAATATTTTGAAAATTAAATTTGAATTTTTACCTTCTTTTACGGCGGTTACGAAAGTCAAAAGACTTTTATCTAATAAAACCATGTCTGCATTTTCACAACACAGATCACAAGAGCTATTTCCCATCGCAATTCCTGAAATAAAAGATCGTCGGACATGTGTACTCAAGATTTTTAATAAAATTTCTTTCGATTCTCATTTAAGTAATAAGTTTTATTAAAGTTTGTTTTGTGAGAACTAAAGGAAAGTCAAATAAACAAATTATTTGTGTTTCTAAAATTCCTCGAAAGAAATTTCATTCATTGGATTTCTGTCAGAATAATTTTTTCCAATTATAAGCTTCAATGTTGCTTAAAATAATGAAATATTATTACGGCTGTTTGTAATACATTTCAGTTGAAGTGCTTAATAATTAAAGAAAAATAATAAGATGCTTTGAGTTACATAACATATTTGAGAAATTTAATTAATTGATTTATATTAGATTTTTATCGTAAATTTTTTTTAAAATTTGTTTTTAGTTACTGCTTTAATCTATAAATCATTCTCTCAACACCACAAAATGAATAATTCAGAAAATTTATGCCTTCATACTTCTTTTCACTTAAGTAACAATCCTTCCAATTTTGTTCGTTTAAATATAATATTATATTGATAAATAATAATAAAAAAAGAATTTCATTGAAAAATTACGATTTAGGAAGTCGAATGTGATTGACGTTTTGGTTTAACTATAATCACAAATATGATTATAAGCTATTCGTATCAAAATTAAATTTTATCCATATTTACAATTGAAAGCCCACTGAGTTTCTTATCTTTTTCATACATCAATTATATCATATCCATTTTTGAAAATTAAAGAATACAATAATCTTTTTTAACGAGGTAGTTGCATGCCATGATTTATAATTTTTTTAAAAATTTACAATTTTACTTTGAGAGAAACAACATTTTACCATATAGATGTATGTGGATCTTTCGCAAGCGTTGAACGACTGTACAATGCTATTGATCAAGCCTCATGATTAAAGTATTTTAAAATTATCGTCTGCTTATGCTTATTTAATGTAATTCTATATTATTGCTTGGATTTATTTGATTTATTGTGTTTGTGTTACTTTTACAATTTAATTATACCAGCTTCGACAGAATAATCTTGGGTTCTAGATCCCATGATTTTTTAGTGCCAAACATTTTCGCCAAATTTTTCAAAATGATCAACTTGCGCTAAATTCTAAGTATTTAGCTTGCAAGCAAGAAACGCTAACTTGGTGCTGAAATGCTAAAAGTGGTGCCAAATTTTTGTCTCCAAATCAGGGGGCTCAACTAGAATTTCGCCTAAACACACATATTTTTAAAAGGGAAGCTTTTGAATCAAAATAGCTTGCGTTAAACGAGAGAATATTGTGTTTTAAAAATAGAGGAATCATTAACAGAAGCGTTGCAATTAATTAAAAGCTAATTATTATAAAAAATTAATACAGTTTGGTTAGCCGGATGTTGATGAATTTTCAATAAATTTTATGGCTACCAGCTGCATACAAAATATCGCCACAAATGCAATAATTTTTTATTCTTTCTGAGAGTTTCATTAGAAATTTATCGAAACTATCAAAATCAGTAGAGAGATGCTTTTGTTTGTTGCATATTTTATACAATATCGCCAAAATTGTTTCAGCACTAACACCTAACTATACCAAGTATATTTTAATTTAAATATTTCAATACTTACCGATATCTGCTCTTTTTAAACACGGGTGATCTTCAAATTTCCGTCCAGTTATTGCAACTGAATGATTTAGTTGTTGACAAATTTTAACTATTCGTAATTTCTGGAGTGGTATTATTCTAGAAAAGACCACTTCTTCATAGCGGCTCAATAGTTCACTCAGTTCTTCGTCCTTCAATGCCTCTAATTCGTCACCATATATCACAACCGCTTGCACCGATCTAAATATTATCAATAATAATTGGATAATAAACCTCTTTTATTTTAATAAAGAGGACTATTTTTTTTATCTTTTGTTTCATTAAATGTGTGAATGAGAGAATGAAAAATGTGCATTGTAATAATTGAGAGAAAAAAACATTAATACCTTAATTGGTTTTTGATATAAAATCCTTTTAAAAATTGCTTTAATTGTGCACGGATTCTTTTTTTTACTATCATAAAAAACCTAGGGATTTAATTGTCCCTACGGAAAGAGAAAAAAGTATCGCAAATGAAATGCCTAGATTTTTTCTCTTTTTAATTAGTCGTAACAATTCCCTTTATAAAAAAAGAGAGTTGATAAAAAATTCAATCATTTATTTTGTGGAGATTGTCTGATATTTTTTGGAGTATTATACCTTTTTTTTTTAAAAAAAAAGAAGAATATTAATGAAAAAATTATATTTATGAATTATTTATATGAATTAAAATGATATTTTTACAACTTTTGATTCGTTTTGTCTATCATTTTTTTTAAAAAAAATACTTTTCAAAAGGATAACAGGTTTTTGCTTTATCAAATGGTCGCTTTTGCTATAGCACATTAAATTTTTATTATTCTCATTATAAATATGACATGAAAAAGAGAAACTGTAAAACAAAATCATTTCACGTAATTTTGAAATTTTAATATAACTTATGCTAATTTTAGTAATGGCGTTTGAAACACTATACAGAAACTCAATTCAATTCATTAATGTTATAATTTAATATTAAGTAATAAGAAAATACATATTTTTAGAACTACACTCACTTCCAAAAGTTAAGCACGAAGATGTAAAATGCAAAAAAATCAACAAATACTGCTTTGATTGACACAAAATTTGGCAGTAAAGTATAAAACAAAATCAATAATTATATACAGAAATGAAAACAATATTAAATTTTTGAAAGTTATCAGATAATGTCATACTGGAGACTTAAACAGAATTATGTATAAAGTGAAAATAAAAAGCATCAAATGAAAAAAAGGACATTAATAGGGTATGTGATCCCCCCTCATCTGTATGCAAAGTTTACACCATCTGGCCATTCTTTCAATTAGGTGGTCAACCACCGTAGAATTAAGCAATCGCCATTCTTCTTGTAGAGCAGTTTCCAGCTCAATAAGAGTGGCTGGAGGTGGGAAACGTGAAGATACAGCACGGCCGAGAGCATCCCAAAGACACCCACTTAAAGACAACCTTTGTTGGGATCCTGCTCAGCAGCTTTCTGCAACTCTAAACTGGGGAACTTTGTTTGTCTTGGTTACTTTTCAATAGATATATCAAGTCAAAATTTTTAACTTTGCAGGTCAAAAAGCATAAAAGAGATCAGCAGACAAAAAACTAGTAGAAATATTGACGAATATCTGAAACAAATATAGACATCTAAATAGTATTTTTCCGATTAATAATAATAGATTAACCTGTGGTAACTTTCATATCAATCCAATTTTACTAAACGTTGTGTGTTTCCGCAAAAAACGATTTTACTTTGAAAAAAGAATATGGCTCTACGAAACCGATATGGGAATAGAACATCACATCATTTACTATTTCTCTCCCCTTTAAGTGAAAATCTTCCAGACTTAAATACCTTAAAGCGGCGAACTGATTAACAAAGACATAAAAATATTATTTAAAAAAATCCCGGTTTATAGATAAAACACTTGATAGTGCTTTATTCAATGCTATTGCTACAAAATAGTGTCGCCTCAGACTATCTCATTCATACCGATTCTCTTTCCTCCTTGGAGACCCTGAAATGTATTTCTTCTCCCAATAACATAGTCGTCGAGATCCAGAGAAAACTTTAAAACCTTAAAGATAAGAACATTTCGGTCGTCTTTGCATTTGTTCGTGAAACACGGGTATTTTTGGGAACGAATGGGCTGATATTATTTTAAAAACTGCTACCGAGGGCGCAGTTGACATTACTCTGTTAATACCTTTAAATCCTTTTATCAGAAGGTCATTAGATAAACTACAGTGGAGTTGTAGCGCTAACAATACATCAGTACTTTTAAAGAAGCTTAACCAAGAGATTTTCTTTTTCTATTAAAATGAAATTGTTATACCATTATTTGTTTATTTATTTTGCTAATTACATAAAGATAAAATTTCTTACTAGACCTGGTTACTTCACAAGTTATTAGAGAAAATTTAATTTGATTCCAGCGATTTCCTGTTAATAGAAACGATTGTACTACTGAAATCCAAAAGATAATTACTATGATTAATAGAATGCTCTAATGGCATACAAAAATATATGAAATCAAATTTAATCAAAGAAAAACAAAGGGTCTATAGTACAAAAGTCTTTTAAGATAAGTATTAACTTAGGCATGTGAAACTTGGTTCTCGAACAGATGAGAAGTATCTACGAAAGGAAGATTTTACGATTTATTTTTGGAGGAACTCAGGAAAATGAAACGTGGCGAAGGAGATCAAGTTTCGAGCTCTATCAATCTTATAATGAATCTGATATTGTTAACTTCATCAAAATACAACGAATTAAATACGCAGGTCACGTTGTCAGAATGAACGAAGACCGCACCACTAAAAAAGTCTTCAATGCTCAACGATTTTGCACACGAAGAAAGGGCAGGCCAAATCTTAGATGGATTGATGGCCTAGAAAAAGATCTCCTAATTTTGAGCATTAAGAATTAGAGAACACTAGCAAGAAGTAGGCCTGGAAAAGGCTTCTTGAGAAGGCCAAGGCCCATCCTGGGCTGTCGAGACACTGAGGAAGGAATAATTTCCTGTTACTGCAGCGTTGATGCTGAGAAAGGTATTTGGGATTTTATGCTGTAAATTTACATTGAAAAAAGGTCCTAAAACTAGCACTTAAAGGCATTACTATTAATTGGTCACCAGATTTTCACCAGCTTGTTTCCAAGCGTAGTAATGTGTTTCATACTTACCTTTGATATCCCTGAATAATACTTTGGGATATACCAGGATTTGTAGGTATTTTCTATATAAATCTTATTTCTACATAAAAACATCTTATGGGTAGCGATAGTGGTTGTCTTAAATCCAATGCGTGTGCATATGAAGCAGGTAGCTTTCTGACTTTGGACACACATTTTCCAAATATGGTCTTCAGAATCACGTTTTCACGCTACAGCGTTCTTCCTTTTATATATTCATTAAACAATGAAATAATGTTGTGTATCAATCTACAAATTCAAAATTTAATAATAAAAATGGATCAAATATATTTATAATTACCCAGGTTCAACTTCTTCAACAGAAATGTGCAATCTTTCCGCTAATTCGTCCCTCGTTTCACTATGTTCTCCAATAATTCCAACTTTTCGAGCAATCACTTTGGCACATATGGGATGATCTCCAGATAAATACATTACCTGTAAATTTTAAAGTACTTTAATAATATATTCCAAGCATTTCGATATTACTCACCGCATTAATCGAATAGCAATAGAGAGAATATTTTTTATTTCTCGGTTCATAGATAGGAAATAACCAATTCTCAGTTCTTCCTAATTTAACGATTTGTTTCAAAATAATAAAAAAAGTTTTTTTTGTAGAAAGTAATGAATGTTTTTCTCTCTCTTTTCACATGTAGCTAAAACACTTATTTGTTAACTTTTTAAAAATTAATTATGACATAAAAATTTCATCCACTGTATTGATTTATGACGTTTTTATCTTAATTTGGTTGCCTCATTTATTACGATTAATTCTACTCAGTGAGCCTCCATATGTTTCTAAAAATTCTATAGAAATTTATTGAGAACACGTGTTTGGCAACAGTTCTAGTATCCATACCTGAATGAGGGGTAGTCGGCAACACTTCTGTACAATGTGTTACCCGTCTTCCCTTGTATTCTTTGGGGGTGTAGCAGACCGTTCAACATGGTAGCTCCATTGTTGATCTGCACCAAAAAGAAAGAATAGCGATTCGATTTTTGTTTGAGGAAGGTGGGAAACATGTGGAAATTATTCATCACATGCAAGCGCAGCATGATGACAACTGTTGATCGCGAAGCAAGATCTATGGATGGATAGAGCACTTCAAAAAGGAAAGAACTTCTTTATGTGATGACGAAAGACCGGGTAGTCCATCGACGTCAACCATTGAGGGTCATAGTTGTTGAGGGTATAGTGATAGAAGGGATGTATTCAGCCCAGGCATCACACCTTGCGGAAAAAAAAGGGAATCTCTGCCCTCCCTTCCTTCTTCGTGCAGATAGACAATTGAGGTGCCATGTTAAACGGTCTACTACACCTCAACAAACTACGAGGGAAGACGAATGACGCGTTGTATAGAAGTGTTGTCGACTACTCCTCATTTAGTGCTGGATACTAGCCAACTTCTACAATCCAATACCACAATTTCACCATTTTTTTCTAAAAAAAGAGAAAGAGAGAGAAGAGATATTTGGAAACCGCGAAACTCCAGGTTCGCGTAAGTCCGGGTAGCGTAAGCCGAGGTATTACTGTATTCTAATGAATATTAAAATTAAATTAAATAATAAGTAGAAATTTTTTTATATTGAGTACTATTATCAATTTAAAACATGGGTAGGCAACCTTTTAGCTGTGGCGTGCCAAACCAATCTACCAATATGAGTCAGCGAACCACACAGGACATTTTTGAAACAATTCGATTCCCGTGATGATGCATGCAAAATTAGAGAATAGATGTCAAAATAATTTAAATTTACAGTTTTATTTTATTTTAATTTTGCATCATTTAAAGATATTTCTTAGCATAAAAATAAACATAAAATGTAACAATTTCTTCAACAAAATAAAAAAAATTTAAATTGTCGTATATTATATATTTTTAAACATTTTTTTTAAATAAAAAATAGTCAGCATAAAATATAAGTATTTTCCTTCATTATAGTAAAATAAAAAGATAAATTAAAATTTTAATGTGAACCTAGTGCTTGTGCATCGCTCTACTTTCATTTCGCAAAATCAAGGTTACAACGCGACTTTCAATTTGGCACGATTCTGAGAATCAGTAGTTAAACAATTTCTTTGTTTGAAATATTTTTCATGTGAAAGATTTTTTACTGTGATATGTAGAACCAAAAGTGGAAAGAAGAGAGAGTAAATGCAATTTTCTCTCTTCAAACAATGAAGTCTCTCCAACAACGGCATTCAATAATTTACAAAATAGCGCAAATATATCTTTAGTTTTTTTTCAGATGTTTTCGTAATTCCGTAAATGTCCATATTTTGGATGATATTTGTCAAATAAGGTCCATTATACAAATTTATCAACTGTATTTGTTGAGTAGTGCAGAGTGCCACTGGGAATTGTACTGCATGCCACATGTGGCACGCGTGCCCTAGGTTGCTGATCCCTCACTTAGAACGTATCAATAATAGGGGCAGAAAACCCTCCAAGTAACTGGAATAAAAGTGACGAAGAAATCATGATTCTAAATAAGTTTAGAGTTAAAGCAGAGAAAATTCCTTATTGTCAATTTTACACAAAATATCATGAATATGTCCTGTTATTAGTTATGAGAAAGATTAATTATAATAATTTTAAAGTAATAATTTGTTACATTTTCTGAGAATTTCACAGTTTAAAAACCCTTAGAAATTAGAATTAGATAATAATGAGAAATATCGATAGTAATATCAATAAAATATCAGAAAATAACAAATTATTTTAATAATGTCCCACGGCAAGTTTAAATAACTTATAATGATGCATTAATTTATGATGTTACTTCTTGAAATAGTTTTCTGAATTCATTAGTGAACACTTGAACTTTTTAAAAATAGATATGGTTTAAAATTATTATTAAAATTATTCCTTAGAGAATTAAAGAAATGCGGATGTAGCAGAATTTATTCTTTATGCTGCAGGCTACATATAAATATACGCACGAATTTTAAATGAACTTTTTTAAGGGACATGGTACGATTTACACAAAATGTTTTAATGTAATTATTTTCATAATTTTTTGGTAGTCTACTATGTGTATGTATGGTGTAAAACAGATTTTGTGCTCAAAATTTCATAAAAAGCTATCCATTTAATTTTTTAAGGGAAAATCTTGAAACTTAAGAAGTGATTTTAAAATGCTACTCCTCCTACAAAAATGAAGGTACATATATAAAACTTGATTTATAAGTACGTCAAACTAAGTATAACAAAATTTGGTATGGGTTTTGCGATAACATGATTGGTATTCGCATAATACTTCTTTTTGTGAATGCTTCTTGAAAATTCCTTAAAAAATTTGTAAATTCTAAATTCAATTATTTAAAAAAAATAAGTATTGCTTTGATTCAAAAATGCATACCAACTTTTGTTCCATGTACTCTTAGCAACAAATGAAAAAAATTTCCAAATATTAGGCACAATAGAAGAAAGGCCTTAGCATTTTAAATGAAGACAAATTAGTTATTTTATCTTTCCGAGATAAGAAACTTTAAAGTTTGGATTTGCCATTGGGATGTAAACAAAAACAAACGTAAACGTTATCAAAAAACACTGCGTTTTCTAAACTTAGAGCTTTCAAATTTTATTAGTTTGTAGAAAAGTTTTTTTAGAATTATTTAGGCTTAAAAATTAGATTTGATTTTTTGACCGATTTTTGTCAATTGAATCGTACTGTGTCCCCTTAAGTTGTAAGATCTGTAAATAAGGCAATTCTTAGATGAAATAAATGCAATTATGCTTAATATCAATCATAAAAAACAGATTTTTCTGTTGAGGTATAGAGACAAAGTAATTATATATCCAAAATTTAAAAAAGCATGACAAATGTTTATTTGAATTTTTTGTGAGTATTTTGAACAATTATAAAAGTTTAAAGTGAATTCAGATTTAAAGCAGTTTTATGTACGAAGCCTCTGAAAATGTATTGAATTTTTTTGAAAACAGGAGAGAGTTGTGCACAGATAATGTTTTAAGAAAGTATTCTAAAAATAGTATTAAACTAGATTTTTATTCTTACATATTTACCAAAACATTATAAGCATTTTTGCCTTAAGTTCTGTTGAATTATACATTTTTAAGACTAAACTGTCTTATTTTTATTGAGTTGTTAATAATGCGCAGTTTGAATAAAAACGTATTCAAAAATCAGCTTCTGGTAAACATATATGCATGATTTATATTTTTGTTTCTTATCGCATGAATGACTTTGCACGCCCCTGCTTTTGAACTCTTTTGTAACTTGCTTTGCTTATATTATAAAATAGTTTACAAACTTTGTAAAAAAATGATACACTTTGGTATTTAGGTATTTTATATCAAAGCAAAGTATTTCTGGTTTTTTTTCAAAAGCAAACAAATTTTTTTTATTTGTACGTAAAGTAATTATTTGTGCTATTGCAGAAGATTTTTTTAAATTTTGTACGTAAAATAGTGATTTGAGTAAATATCAGGCAGTTTTTTTTAAAAATTCCATAATAGCAATAAATTTTGAAGATTTTGATTAAAAAAACTGAAATCTTTTAAAAATAAAATTGTTAGAAAAATTTCAACAAAATATTCCATGTAGTCTTAGCCTTTTTAACGCCGCGGACCGGTCAACGCTTAATAATTTTTCAGCGGCCCGCTGAAGGAGAGGGATTGGATTGTTTATATGTAGATTATTTTGATTTAATCATTATTATTGTATTAAAACATGCCGTCAGAATAAAATACAGTTCCATCAAAAAATGAATATAAAGGGATTTAACATGGAATATAAAGTGATTTTCAAAAATGTTGCACAATCTCTTGAGAAATACACCACAGTAAATGAAATGGAAAGAATAGGTCATACGACCCGATTCTATTTAATCCACGGACCTGTACCAGTCCCCGGCCTGGGGGTTTGAGGATCACTGATATAAGCGAATTCAATAAATTAAGTGAAAAATCTCTTTCTTTTACAATTATTAAAATATATTTTTTTTCTTCAACAGAGAACAAAATGCTTTATCAGAATTTTCTAGAAAATATCTTTTGCTCAAAAGTGGATTTTAAAAACAACTATGAAAATCGCTTCTTTTGGAACCATTTATATTAATTTATATTAATTAAAAGCACAAAACGTAATCCTCAGGAGGCCATAGTTTTTTAAATGAAAAAGAACATTATCAAGAATAAGCCGATTACCTACAGAAAACGCTTAACGAAACCTCATAACCCTTATAAAATTTTTTTTTTAAAAAAAGGGGAGGAAAGAAAACCTAAATGAATCTTCTACATGAAGAAGAGATTGTTTGAAAAAAAAATTGCAAACAAGATTAGTCAAATGCTAAAGCTAATCATGAATGGAAGGCCGATGCTGAAAAAAAAATTCAAGTCAGGAGGTCTTACACATAGCAGCTCATTTGTCAATGAAACCTCTTTGCATGGTATGAGATTAAAAGGGCAGTTAAAAGGTTGCTTGCTGCCTTTGCTAAATTTCGAAGTGCTCTTGCCTCGGAATGTATATCTTAAATTAAAAGATCTCCCAGCCTTTATAAGCATGAGTAAGAAAAAAATTGTGTATGCTTATGACCACATGACAGAAGTGAAAATTTCTGATTTATTTCGGGGGAAAAGGTATCCAATGGTTCGGATGTACAATGTTTTCTTTTGCGACAATTTCGCAGCTCACTTTTTAGTGCCATTCATCGGGGGAATTGTTTATTTTATCCATTTTCTGTAAAGAGTAATGTTTAAATAATTATGCATTCGGTACTTACGTATTACCGCAACAATATTTCGTATGTGTCGTATATGCTGAATTGGCAATAATGGGCTTCGATTCAAATAATGTGTCCAATACGTTACGATAATACATAAGTACCATACATTCAGTGGCGTATCTGCCAATGGGCTAGGCGGTGCCTTGCACTGGGGCCCTCAAGCTCTGGGGGGGGGCCTCGGACCCTGATCCTCAAGCAAACCAAACTTGCAATAATTTCTCCGACATTTAAGATATAAATATTAAAAGTTGCAACATAACTATAATCAGGGCAACTCAGTTAAAAGTAATTTCGAACCTTAGAAAATTTCCCCTAAACTCTTTCCTTTGTATATATAGTGTTGCGAACTTTACTTATTAAGAAGTTTGTTTTTCCAATTTTGTCATTTTTCTAACTGTTACTTAAAAATAAACTTCAAGTTCAATGAAAAATCTTACCATGCATCTTTAAAAACCTACACAGGAAGCTCATAATTATATAGGATATTTAAAGGATATTTAAAATACCTTATATGATATTTAAAATACTAATATATCTATACTTCTTTCTTGATGAAACCCAACCCACACACACAGATAGGGCCCTCGGGTTTTTTTTATTTTTGCACCAGGGCCTTTGGATACCTAGCTCTATGCCCTGCATACATTCTTATATATTTATATGAGCAGATACGGTTTAAATGTCAATTAATTTAACTATCGAAAAAACTTATATGTAAGTTAATTATGTAGATTATATTTTTATAATGTATATGTTTATATAGTAATTACGTACTATCGCAATAATGCCAACGTCCAAAATACTCGCCAAGTTGGCAAACCTGATTTTCCATCTGTCGTACGTGCTGAATCGGCAACCATGTGCTTCTGTTAACATAATTTCGCCAATATCGTAGCGATAACACGTAAGTACCATTTATATAACTTATATACGCCGTATACAATGTAAGGCTAGGAAAAAGGTTTGCCCCGAGAGCCGTTTACTTTTCTTAAAATTCTCTATGCAAACTAAAGGTAAGGGTTCGTACTTTTTCATAATTAACGTTTTTATTTTCTCGTAATCTTAATTGTCTTCACAAATATAAACCAAAATAATGGCAACTTACTTGCCAATTAACTTAATTAAAGTTTTGGATTTTCTTTCCTTTGGCACATTTTTGTGCTTAAATGCTCTTTCAACAGAATAAAAAAAAAAAAAAAAGATTCCATGCCCTATTTATTCTTACCTTTAGTCTCCTATACGGGAACAATTTTTTTTCAATTTTTTTTGCTTGCTCTTCTCTTGTTCACTCGCTGAAGTTGATGTGGCTGCATGGCAGTAATATTTAAAGAACGAAAATGAAATTTAACGGAAAATATGTACATGAAATTTTAATTTAAAAAACAACACACAACAAAATGGAAATGACGTTACTGGCTTGCCTAATAGATTTATCTGGACTCCTACAAAATGAATCGTGCATACGATCAACAGTGTCTTCTATCACGAAAACTTAAGGATACTTGCCAGTTTTTTTTTGTTTTTTTTTGAGATTCCAAAGTTCCCGTACTCCTTTAAAGTTCTGCCCCATAGGTGGATAGATTTTGATGTCGGAGGGTCGCCATTCCATTTCGTTCGAACCCACATGACTGATTTAAATTCCGTAATTCAAGTACGCGCTGCATCTTCTACTGTGCATCCACATCTGTACTAATGAAGTTAGTGTAAAAAGAATATCGTCTGCAATTGCCGAATAATGCGCACACGTGCGGCCGATCGGGCTAGACTCAAAAAAATCTCGAAGAGTTTTCCAATCCAAGGGTGAACAGTTTGTTACATTCTGATGAATAGTTCCATAATAATAAGCCATTACTTTTGAATACTTTAAACACGGACACCTTGTATATAAAAAAAAACATCAAAGGATTTAAGTATGTGAAGGATGCATATTTTTCCTTTTTTGAGAAAAAGGTAATTCATGTTTAAAAAATATATTATTCTCATCAAACAACGTATACTTCATTTAAACGAAATCATTCATTTCATATCCTTAATTATAATTCAAAACATTTACAAGCAGGAAACTTTATGCGCCATATTAATTTTAGGAAGAAAAATATAACTAATGGAGCTGAAAGAATAGAGGTAATGAACCTTGTAAGGAAAATATCTACATAACAATACTTAGAAATTATAGATGCAAAGAGAAATAAGTATGCATATAAATTCGAGATTAATGAACCTTTAAAAGTAGAGAGAGAGAGAGAGCAATCTTTATTTAAATAACATAAATTAGTTTTGTAACTAACTTTAAAGTTGACGTAAATATAAAGCTAAGATCCTTTCGAGCTTAAAGCTTGTACACATTAAAAAACTAAATAAACTATAAAATATACGATCAGGGAAGGGTTATAATCCCTTAAAAGCTCAAAATGGGACGAGAAAACCAATTATGCCAACTCCTCGCACACAACCATGGCAGGTCGTTGTGGTTTCATTCGCTCCTTTGACATTACCGTCTCTCAAAACTGATAATAAGCATAGTTAAGTGCCTCATCACCGCAGAAACGTTGCTGTAACAAGCTTCCGGTAGCGTCGGGGTAGGGCATCTGTAAATGCAGCAATAACCGAAAATCGATTTTTCTCAGATTGAATCAAGGGTGGAATAGTTTCGAGGTAAATACGCCTGGGCGTAAAACAGTGGCGTCTTTTCAAACCGGCTAAATTCGATTTTCGGTTTTATAACTCAGTTGCTTCGAGTTTTATGGTATGGGTGAGAGGTTTAGTTGGGGACCTTTGACAGGCTTGTTTATTTATAAGGCAGGGAGGAGGGATAAATTGGAGTTATTCGGTGCCCTGTCTTTGATGATTTTTGTGTTAGGAGCAAAAATTTTTATAAAGAAAAATGTTGAAAGAATTATTTTCGAAGGAATGGTTGGTTTTAGCGGGAAAAGTGTTCTTGAGAGGTAATACGCTTAATGATCATGCAAGAAAAGTACAGAATAAAATATTTTAGTTTGTTTTTAATTAACATTATTCTAGGGCATTGATTCTCAATCTTTTTGTTGCGCTGTGCACCTTTAACAGTTTCAAAATTTAGCGACACACTGACGACAAAATAAGTTTAAAAGAATTTTGCTTATCTGTAATACATTATATAAAGGAGTTATGATTATAATTTTCAATGCTAAATAAAATAATATGTACAACAAAGACAACGAAATGAGTAATTACTGTAAAATACGTTTAACGCGAAAACGTTTAAGACGAAATAATACAGTGGACCCGACAAACTACTGTGCATTTTCATACATTTTTTCTTTTAATACGAAACAAAAATCGCTTAACACGAAAAGATTTCCCATCCGAGAATGATCCAAGTACAACAGTGCTTCTTCAGTGATTTAAATATTTGCGACCCAATATTCAATCATAATTGTCCTCGCCCCCCCCTATTCAATAACAATGGATTGAATTCCATAAAAATATGCTTTGACCCTAAAGCTACACTACGACTTCAACCTCTTACGGTCCTCTGGCGTATATAAACGTCTCACTCAACTAGTGCGTGAATTGCCCTTGACGTATATACACGTCTTTCCGAGGTACGAACTTTTCTGTGCACTGCTATCCATAAAATTACTCCGAATGCATTTGGATGCAATAAAACTTTGACAGTGTTTACAACAGATTTACTTATTTCTGAGAATTTACTTATTTATTTCCTTTCTACCCACCCTGCCCCTCCTTCCCCAATACACCACATACACTCATCTACGTGTAAAACGGTGGCATTGAGGTACGAACCGAGTAATTTTCAAGCGGCATTTAAGGATTAATTCTGAATCGTACAATTATCGAGATAAGTGTTAATTTTTGTATATGATTTTATATATAACAAGTCCATGGGGTCACTGGTAATTATTAAACATGTTCTTAACTTAGTATTGTTAAATTATAGTTATAAAAGACGCAGTACTGATATATTTATAAGTATATTATATCAGTGTATAAATGTGTATTTTATTTTTCATAATGTCAGAGTGTATTTTGTTTGTTTACTTTGAGTAAATTAATAATTTTTTTAAATGATCTTTTGTTTTCGACTTCCCAATATGCTCGCGTCCCCCTCACGGGTTTATCACGCCTCCCGAGGGGGCACGCCCCACAGTTTGAGAAAAGCTGAAGTACAGAAAACATCAGCCGGATTGGACTGCTCTACTGTATGATCGGATGAATTCGTTGCAGTAGATGATGACAATGTATTCTGCCCCAATTATGGCAGACAATGACATTTTGGAGATCGTTCAAAGCTCAAAATTTTCATTGATGCAGATTCCGATGGCGAAAATGAACTGAATATTGCAACTCCTATTTCTTACTCATCCGAAATGAGGAACATCATGAAAAGTATGCGCAGTTATTTAGACGCACATTCTCCATTGGAGAAATGAATAACAAAATGGATGACATCGACCAATTTGATGCTAAAAAGGACAATGCAAAGAAAAAAAAATATCAGGATTTTTTCTCGTAACTCAATAAACGTTTTGTTTTTCAAAAAGCTTGAAATCTTTGTATTAAATTTCTTTAAATTTTTGTTCAATGTTTTTTTGAAATAAAACTCTAATAAGCTTAATTTTGTTGATATGGGTTTTTTCAATACCCTTTAATACGAAATTCTTTAAACATGAAAAAATATTTCAGTCCCTTCAGATTCGTGTTAAGCAATTTTCACTATATTTTATTTTTGATCAACATCGTTCAAGAGAAATAGAAAGTGATGAATAAGGTAAATATGAATCGCAGAAAAATGGCAAGGATGATATCAGTTCTCAATATTCAAACTTCCTCATCACACCACATACAAAGAATATGAGCTCCGGAAGTTAGCATGAAATAAAATCAAAATTTTGTTCGATTTTATTTGGTTTCAGCTCCTTATATAGATTGATAAGTAAAATTTTAAGTTTCAATTAGTTTTTATTAGCAAAAAGCATCCATTTTTTGTACCCATTTATTCTTTTTTGTTAAAAGATGTACTTTTTTTTGTTTTACCCTTTTTATACCTTTTTCATGGTGCACAATTTTTCTCCCTCTATAAGAGGCAAACATAACAAATGAACTATGAACTATGTCATGAAACATACACAAATAGTTTTTCATAGTTATTCATTTTACATTTATTCATTCTTTATATGTTTCTTTTTACATTTATTCATATTTATTCTTTTTATATTTATTCATTATTCATATTTATCCCTTTTTCCATAGTTATTCATTTTACATTTATTCGTTCCTAATATTTATTCTTCCTACAATTATTCAATTTTCATACTTATTCCTTTTTCCTGTTTATTCATTTTTTCATAAGCATTCATTTAAAAACTTTTTCTTCTTTTCTTTTTGTGTGTGCAATGTTTCTATTGTAAGGAAATTTCTGGCTGAAAACTTATCAGCTTTTAATTATAATTTCGACAACAAACTATTATATTTAGTGCAAGCTATAAAATATTCATTCACCTAAAACTGCAAAAAAAAAATTTTTGAAGTGTAATTAAAAACATATAACTCTAAGCCCATATAAAAGGGTACATTTCAGAAAAAAATAAAAATATTTTTTATATAATTAAAAAAAATCAATCTATTCTTTTATTCAAGAAGTATCATTTAGAAGGTAGTAAAAAATATTTTTCTCTGACTTTTTTATAATAAAATCCCCACAATTTTATAGTAAGATCTATTCAGGTTTTTAAAAATTGTTCTTATTTTAGAAAATAATGATAAACCTTAGCAAGGCTTTAAAGTTAAAATAGTCAAGTTTATTTAAAATTACCTGTTGATTGAAAAAAGATGTTATTGTAAAAGAAATGAAAAAAAAAAACCTAAAACAAAATAAAAAGGTAGAGCATTTTTTTCATTTACTTAAGTAGAGATAAGGAATATAAAGTTCATATAATTTATGAGAGCTTGATAAGTTTTTAAAATGAAGAACTTATCAAATTATATTACCTTTTCTTAACTTCATTCTAATGATAGATTTCCTTTTTCTTTATTTCCTTCCTTTTCTTTATTTGATATTTTTACATTTTTCTTCAATTGATACTCTTTAACACTTTATACATTTCTTCGTCTTTTACAAGATATTATAAATACATAACTTTAATATTTTAAAAACAAAGATGTCAAACAATTTATGCCTTTTGTAATCATAACACATTTGTTTTAAGGTGTCGACTGGTTGCGACAACTTTTTTTTAAGAAATGGATATGTGGGATTTTTTTTGTTATTTTTAAATTTGTTTAGTACATTTTAAGAAAAATATGCTTAAGTTAAGAAGAGAAAAATAAATTATAGTTACTAAAATGGGAGAAAATAGGTAAAAATTGACAAAAAATATCATAAACGCGGCCCATTCTGTACCAAATGTTTATAAACAAATTTTCAATTTTCTTATTCTAATGTGTTGCTATGTTGTTCATTTTTGAAATGACCTTCAGGATAAGAGATATTTTAATTTTTACAAAAACTAGAGCAATTTATCTCAGTTATTATATGAAATTGCTTAAAAACAGAGGTTATGCAAACATAAGGGACTGTAAATTATGTAATAAAACAGTGATTGATAAATCTGAAGGTTAAAACAATTCTACTATTATACAGAACTTACAGAAAAAATTTCAGTTAATTAATTTCAAAACTTTTTGAGCAATCGCTGGCCCCGTTTGAGTATTTTTAAAAAAACATATTTCGAGTATAAAACGCGTTTTAAAGTATGACATATATATATATCTTGCTTAAAGTAATGGCATCTGCTTTTACTAAAACACTTGCAGTTTTGTTCTAGTGAACAGAAAATAATACACTTGGTATTTTATAAAGCTAATAAGATGGCCTATACAATGAAATCAGAAAAAAATTTGACAATTTTGGCAAAATTAACTGTTTTAGGGTAGTCGCGGATACCTTAAACTAAACAAATTTCATTTACAACAAATTGCCATTTGCTGTTTTCACTTGTATTGTTTATAAGATTGCAGAGAAAAAGAAGAAAAGAGGTACATATACAGCGAAAATAGCTTAACACAAAATTGATGCAACTGAAATATTTTTTTCGTATTAAAAGAATTCGTGTTAAAGGATATTGCAATATATATATGTATATGTATATAAAATTAAGTCTACTAGTGTACATTTTATTTACATACATATGTATATATACATGTATTTAATAAAATCGAACACCCACCACACTAAGACAAACCTTTTTTTTTTTAGAGAAAGGATGTGACTGAAAATCAATGAGAATGAGACCAAATAAATGCTTACACAAAATCATGTTTTAACAGTTTCCACTTTAAAACTGAAGAGCATAATTTTGAAGTTGTTGACAGTTTCACTCATTTAGATTCGGAAATTAACATTAGAAACGATTGTACTACTGAAATCCAAAAGAGAATTAATATGACCAATGAATGTCTTAATGGAGTACGAAAATATATCAAATCGAATTTAATCAAAAGAAAAACAAAGTTTCTATTGTATAAAAGTCTTTTAAGATTAGTATTAACGTATGCACATGTGAAACTTGATCCATGTTTAGAGCAGATGAGAACATAAGTATCTACTAAAGGAAGATTTGAAGATTTATTTTTGGAGGAATTCAGGGAAATGGAACGTGGCGAAGGAGATCAAGTTTTGAGCTCTTTCAATCTTATTATGAATCTGACATTGTTAACTTCATCAAAATACAGCGAAAAAATAGGCAGGTCACGTCGTCAGAATGGATGAAGACCGCATCACTAAAAAAGCCTTCAATGCCCAACCAATTGGCACACGACGAAAGAGCAGGCCAAGTCTTGGATTGATGATCTAGAAAAAGATCTTCAATTTTGTGAACTAAGAATTAGAGAATACTAGCTGGAAGAAGGTTAAAAGGCTTCTTGAGAAGGCCAAGGCCCACCCTGGGCTGTCGAGACACTGAGGAGGGGATTTAATAAAAATCAAAGAAAAACAAAAAAATTCTCTAGAACTTAATAAAATGTAATGCAAATTTTTTAAGTTTTTTGAAAAACATTTAGTGAGTTTTTGGAAAATAATGCGATATTTTTTTTTGTTGAGCATTTTATTATTCATTTCAACATTGGAATGTGCATCTAAATAGCTGCGCATGCGTTTTGTGCTGTTCCTCCTTTCAGATGGCGTGGGAACAGGAACTGCGTATTTATTTCATTTTCGTCTTCGGAATCTGCATCAATTCTATTGTTTGAAATTTGAACAAAATGCATAATGGTTCGTGTCACAGGCTATTCCGAGGGTATTTAAAACCCTAGCTTCCTCTCTACGAAACACGTGAAATAACCTCTCTTTAATTTTACACCTCTCTTAAATCTCACATATTCAGTAATTTGTTCATTCCCAGAAGGGAAATCTTTTCGTGTTAAGGGAAAAAATGCATGAATGTACATGAATTCGGCGTATAACGCACACCTACGAGGGTTATTTTTTAAGTAAGGTCTGTTGTGTGTGGCGTGTATGATTCCCTAGTTTGCGCGTACGCCGCAACGAGTCTCTGCTTCACTGACCAGCATCCTTTGCTAACACACTCGTGCCATTTCCAGCTCTGTAGCAGTTGTGTAGGCATCGCCGTGTATCTTTAAAATGTTTAAGGTGATTGAACCGCACTCCAAGTGGGAGATAGGTTTGTTATCCGATTTTTGACTGCGAGAAGCATGTCGGCTGCTGGCATTCATCACCAGACAACAGAAGTTTATGGTACTGAAGCAATGAGTGACAGCAAAGTTCGAAAATGGGTCAGGAAGTTTAAAGATGAGAGCCTCACACTTATTGAACGACTCGGGACTTAATTGAATCTTTTGGCTGGGTGGTTTTGAACCATGCGCCATACACCTTGCTCCCAGAGATTTCCACCTTTCCCAGTACCTCAAATTTAGTCTTGGTGCTTTAATGACAATGAAGACGTGAAAGCGGCCTTGAACTCCGACCAGGCGGCAGATTTCTTTGAAGAGGGTATTCAAAACTTAGTTCTAAGGTGTGAAAGGGGCATTAATAAACTCGGTAACTATGTAGAAAAATAGGGAAAAGTATGTACAGTCCTAAAATAAAAGTTTAGAACAAAACATTGTTGTTGTTTTTTTAAAAACAAACGGACCTTACTTAAAAAACAGACCTCGTATATTTTCAAGCTGCATTTTTTAATTTTAAGGTGCATTTGCCTTTTAACATGCACCCCTTTTCTTAGGAAGAAACCTGAAATGTACGTATGCAGTGCTCTTATGTTTTGAACTCATTTATTTGCAATATTATACCAAGCTTTTGATAAAATAGTATATTTCTAATACTAAAGCCCTTTAAGTTCATAAGGAATGTTATTTCTTTTAAATGTACAGTGTTTCGGTATATATAGAAGCCTAATTTTTTTATGCATATATCTTTTATTATTTTTATGCTCGGCGTATAACGCGAACCCGTAAATTTCGATTTTATTTTTTGTGTTAAAGGTGCGAAAATTATACGCCAGATTCTATGGTAGTTTGTCGGTACCGTTGTATTATTTCGTATTGATCTATAATTTCGGTCTTCAGCGTTTTCGCGTTAAAAGTATTTCACTGTAATACATGCCTCACTCTTAAAATAATTTTAAAACTGCACGGCATTAAATAATTCATTTTATTGAGAAACATCGCTTTTTAAATCTATTTCATGTTCAAGTCGTGACAATATACCCCTTTATTAATTTTTATCAAGCTCATAAACATTGTAGACATATCTGGAATTTGATAATACATATACCTTGAATAAAAACTACACAGAACCGTATGGATGTTTTCTCATAAATACATACTATTTCTATACCTGTTCTAATTTTGTATCTAGGTTTCGTGACATACACATTTTAGAGAAAAGATTTATTTAAAATATTTGCATTTGTAACTATGGTTACAAGGTGCGTATTTAGTCAATAATATATTCATTATTAGATAGAAGAAACGCATGGAAATGATTTTAATGTTCTATTCTATTTCGATATTTCAGCGAAGCAAGAATTGATCATATTCATCGATTTCATAATTATACACCGAAGTGGATTTACTTCTGTTTTCTCATAATGCGTTTATTCTGATAGTTCGAAACTATGGAGATATTGCATATTTGCATTTGAAAGAACGTGACAGAATTACAACTTGGAAGTATCAAATATTGATTCAAGTCTAAATGTTGAAACTTTTGATCAAATAAAAACTTTTACCGTTTTTCTGATAATGCATTTGCTTAGTTTATGTAATGAAAATCTTTTAAGTGTTGTTTACAAATATATTCGGATGCAAATATTGGGGGGTTTGTTTTGTCGGAGAATGGCTAGACATTTTTTTTCTCTTTATTTGATGATTTGGTATATATAATGTTACACATTCAGTTTTAATTTTTTATATATATAGACAATTTCTGTTAAATTTATCAATATATTATTGAAATATCCAAATTTCAAGGAAAAAATTTCCAGACGCTTTTATATTTGGAATTTAATTCTAAATGTAAATACAGTAAAACCTGTTTTTGTGCGATCTTTTTTTTTATGTGATTTTATTTTCATGCAAATTTTTCTAATGCGGTCCTTATGTAGTGCACAAAAACAGGTTTTACTGTACGTACATAAAAATGGCAAACTAACTTCACGGAAATTTATTACAGTAAAATACGCTTAACCCGAAAACGCTTAAGACGGAATATCGGTTAACGCTAAATAATACAATACTCCTAACAAACTACTATGTATTTTCATGCATTTTTTAGCGCGAAACGCATATCGGTTAACACGAAACGATTTTTTTTTGGGTGGGGGATGAACAAAATACGGAAAACATCAGATTTAAGAGGTGTGCTTGAGAAAATTTTGGTATTGGACAGTCCTATTGTATCATCGGGAAGATTCATTGCAGTGGATCATGATAATACGTGTACATTCCCAATTTTGTCAGATAAAGACATTTTGGAGTGTGTTCAAAGCTTAAAAGTATCATTGATGCAGATTCCGACGACAAAAATGAAATAACTAATGCAGCTCCTGTTCTCACGTCCTCCGAAATGAGGTACATCATGAAAAGAATGCACAGTTATGTAGACTCACATTCCAGTGGTGAAATGAATAACAAAATGGAACAATTTCTTTACAATATCATGCTAAAAAAGACAATGCAAAGAAAAATATCAGATTTTTTTCCAAAAATTAAATAAATGTTTTTTTTTCAAAAACAAGTAATATAAAAAAAAATTTTAAGTCAATTCCTACTTAGATCAACAAAAAAATTAATTTAGTTACTTTTTATTAAATAGTTACAATTAATATAAATATGTATATACATATGACAGAATTCCAACAATAAGTGACAATTAATTTTTATTAATTTTCATTAAAGTATCGCATTGTCATCCAAAACAATTGTATATATAAAATTTCAGTTCATTTGTTCAGCTTTGAAAAATTAGAAAAAAAATCTTTTAAAGGTTTGACCCAAGTCGCTAAAAATGAAACCATCGTGGCTGTATCTGTAATTATTTAAATAATTAATTTCAGTCAATAGTTTTAATTAATTATAATTACATTATCATATTGTTACCCAAAACAATAGTGTATAGAAAATTTCAGCTCAAAAGAGCGCTTAAAAATGTGAGAAAAAACTTTTTCAAGTTTTGACACGCCAAAATGGTCACTATGTCGCCAAAAATGATGCCAATGTGGCTGTATTTTTAATTCTTTGAATAATTAGTTTTAATCAATTAATTTTATTTATTTAAATTACTGTATTGTCAACAAAATAAGTGCGTATATAAAATTTCAGCTGAATTGTGTGCTTTAAAATGCATTTTATTAATGATTGAAAATTTGAACAAGATAAATATAGAGAGAGAGGGAGCTAATAGAGAGAGAGAGTAGGAATTTTTTGAAGAAATTAGAAAATGTTGTATTAAATTTCACTAAGTTCATGTGAATGTTTTTGTTGTATAGATTTTTATGAAACATATGAACATATACACATATCTATGTAAATCAAATGAACCGTAATAAACTTAATTTTGTTGAATATATGTTTTATTTTTTGCAATATCCTTTAAATCAAAAAAATATTCCAGTCCCTTCAGTGTCGTGTCGAACGATTTTCACTGAAAATATATTGTTTGATTGATTTGACAATCTCGCGTTCTAAAGGAACCATAATACACGCAGATTAGGTAGCTATTTAAAGTGTTTTGAAGTAGAATCGGAGAGGATGCTGGGATTGAAATTGTAAAGAGAGGTTTAGTGTTTGTAAGCGTAATGATTGATTTTGATTATTAATCGTTACAATTGCGAACTAGATTGAAACTTGTGGACTTTTATAGGACTGTTGCTGAGATTATATTAGATTTGTTTCCCACTTGGTTTTGATTAAAGCTTCTAGTGTCAGTTAACTGAACCTTAATTATTATTGGTTAGGGTTCGATATTTATTTCGCTCCCTTTAAGCACTGGACAATAATATAAAGTAAAATACGTTTAACGCGAAAGTGCTTAAGACGAAATATCGTTTAACACGAAACAAGACATCTGTCTCGATAAAGCTTTGTGTATTTTCATGCATTTTTTCTCTTAACATGAAACGAAGACCGTTTAACACCAAAAGATTTTCCTTCTGGGAATGAACAAAATACGGAAAACACCAGCCACATAAATTCATCATCGGAAGAATTCGTTGCAGTAAACGATGCTAATGTATGTACAACCCCAAACATGGCAGACTAAGACTTTTTGGCATTTGTTCAAAGCTCAAAAAATATCCTTGATGCAGATTCCGACGACGAAAATGAAATGAATAATGCAGATCATGTTCTAACTTCATCTGAAATTAGGAACGTCATGAAAAGCATGAGCATTTACCTAGACGCACATTCCAATGGTTAAGTGAATAACAAAATAGACGACAATGAACAATTTGTTGCTAATTGTATGCTAAAAAAGACAATGCAAAGAAAATATCAGATTGTTTCCCAAAAACTCAATAAATATTCTATTTTGTCAATGTTTTGTTGTTTTGTATTAAATTTCATTAAGTTCCTGTGAATGTTTTTTCCCTTGAATGTACATATCTATGCACATAAAATGAGCTCCAATAAACTTTTTAAACATACGTTTTTTTTTAAATAACTAACATGAAATTCTTTTAACGCGAAAAAATATTTCAGCCCTCCTCAGTTTGATGCTAAGCAATTTTCCATGCATTGAGGCTTAGGACTGAATAAATGTTGTTGAGTTTTGGAATGTCTCTGGATCGTTTATTCCCAAACACTAAAACGATTTCAGGTTTATAATTACTTTTTTAGTGCAAAACAATTTAACAATAAATCGAAAGTTTCAAAAAATAGTCGAAATAAGAGATGAGGGATTTCAATTTGCAATTTTTATCTTCATTTAACTGTTAAATAAAAGCCGCTTTAAATAATGATTAGAAAACCAAGATACGTAACAAAGAGAATAACAGGAAAAAAAATTATTAGCAAATTTATGAAAAGTACACAGCAAGTATTATTTTCTATTGATACGTTTCTTTGTTCAGCTTGAAATAATTATTTTGGGCTGTTCAGGGAATTTGATCATTATATGAGAAACGTGATTTTTCATGTACATAACGACTTCCTAATAAAGAGCCATGGATTCGAATACGTCTGAGGTCCGATTTTCAAATGATTCTGCTCTCTCATTTTAGATAAAAATGAAATTATATATTCGTTTAGTAGGTTGCCATATCGTGACTTGCACTCTTAACCGAAAGCAATTTGTGCCACTCTTCTAAACAAAGCTTCAAGTAAAACAAAAGGGTGAAAAGCATGCCACGCAGAGGGTAAAATTACAGATTCTGCAATTATCGACCCCGAAAAAGAATCCTCCCTCTTTTTTCCCCTGAGAAAGAATAAATTCCTCTGCCGAGGAGGAGAACCAGGGCTCTTACCGTCGTGATTTATTTACTAATACATACAGTACAAAGTATTCTTAAAAAATTATTGTTTTGAACTCCATAAATGATTATCAAATAATCTGTCAATATTTTCTTCAGGATTATGGCGCCTGCTGAATTTGAACATAAGAAATTAAAATCACAATTATTTAAATTTTCACATTTTGAACTCAGTCTTATAAGCGATTTTGCAGACGATTTCCCCCACTCCCTACCAAATTGTTTATTAAAACTATTGTCTGTAAGTTTATCTGTATTAAATATTAAAGTAGATATATTTTGTATTTTACTCTCTAAGAGTTATATCAACGAATTAAATTTATGCACTGAAGCATAATTATATCATGATAGTTTCTTACATTAAATTTCTATTCCAATTTTAGAAAATTTAAAGATAATTATATTTTTAACAGATATTAGTAAAATTGCTCTAGTTATAAATTCCATTCTTCAGAATTGTTTTCGTCTGAAATATTGCAAAAATTCTAAGTCAAATATCGATTTAAAAGCTAGGGCTAATCTGATTTTCAAAAAGTGGTTTACAATATGGTTTGAAAAAAAAAATCGAATCTAACATTTTAAAAAAAAGAGAGAAATTTTCTCTGTAAACTGTAGGCTATGATTGATATTACATTTGTAATTTGTACTGATTTTTTATTTTAGCATGCCAAATCAGTATGATTTTTTCATATGAAAAAAAAAATGTTTGGTATTTAATCACTCTTGATTTAGTATGTGCTGGTTAAAAGTAATCCTGCTTAAAATGTCCCAAAATTGATTGTTTATTTATTAACATATCATTTCGAACTGCTGCGTCATAACTTTTAATGATGAACCTCGTAATTTTGATCAAAGTTCAAGTAACAAGGGTGACATTTGAGCTGTCATCCCATTATCTAGAAGGAGGGCTTAAGGTAAACACCTATCAGTCCTAAAAATGCTCTTTCTTCTTAAGAGTAGGCCATTGCATTCGTTCCATACCTTGATATTTAAGATATTCATCAAACAATCTGATTCAGAGAGATCAGGTATTATCATTCATTGGATAAATTCATCCGCAGTAGCACTAACATAAGGTGTCCCATCAAGGATATTGATCCCATATTTCATAGTAGCCAGAGTTCCTCCTTGGAACATATTTATATCAGAATGATCACTCAAGTAGATACCAGACTAGGCCATGATTTCACTTCCTCTATTGCTATGTCTTTCAAAAATTTTAGTTTGGTATTATTTGGTGCCTTGTTCTCTCCAGATCAGCACACTATCTGAATCACTCTCCATAAAAAGCAAAGATTCACATGTAGAAAGTAAAAATACCTTTTGCTGTCTAGTCTGCTCTTTTGCTTAATGTAATTTGGTCTATCGGTGATTGTCAGTTAACCCCTAAGCTGCTGATTAAAAATTACGTGATTCCCTCTCCAGAGTCTCCGTTTTTCACATAGGCGCTCGTATTTGGTGTATTGCGGGGAAAAGAAAGGGCACAAATATGCAAATTTTTCTCTGAAGTAAGTAAATTCTTCGCTAACATTGTAAAGGTCATCTTGTTACATTCCAAATCCTTCGGGATTGTTTTACAAATATCAGCGAAAAGAAAAGAATCATATTTCGGAAAGACGCATATATACGCTCGGGACACTTAAAGCACCGGTTGAGCGAGACGGATATATACGCCGGTGGCAGTTAAGTGGTTCAGAAAAATAAAAGCAAGGAGTTGTCTTGTGTTGCTAAATGAGTGTCCAAATCATATTCAAATGTCTTTAAAAATGGTGGTGAGTCTAATTGTTTCATAAAATGTTCATTGCGTATGACTATATATTTACGCAATACGTTTTTTTTATTTTTAATTCCGTTATTTTACAAGTAAGCGTAACAAAAAACTGATTATACCTTAACATTTGGAGAGGCCATCATACGTATAGATCAACACTTTTCTCTAACTGACATTTCTGGGTGAAAAATTAGCATTCCTTTGATCTACAAGTATTTAAATTAATCAAATAAGAAGTAAAAACATCGAACATTAAACGGTAAATTAACACGAGTGAAAAAAATAATTCTATTTTAAATAAAATCAAAAATCTCAAAAATATGAGAAAAGAATTTAGACAGGAAACTTGTAAAAACTTAGTGACACTCTTAACCTGTAAATACTTTTACTTAATTTAAAATATGCATCATAAATACTCGCTCCAAACTGGTTTAAGAAATTGTGTTCAGAGAAATTAACTGTAATCTATAAGCAAATATTTTGTTAAAACATTCTTGAAGAAATAATTTAACATAAGGGAAAGTAAGTATCTTACAATAA
>BMAO01013969.1:0-24151 GCA_019973975.1 Trichonephila clavata
TCCTAACGTTTTCAATGAAGAACATCAATGATGTTTACTGGTTTATTTATATAGGACACTCACACAAAAAAAAATGTACAATTTCTTACATGGTTAAATATTGAGCCCGTTGACATTTCTAGAGAGGAAGAATAGAAATGGGCCTGGGTGGCCTCCAACACATCTGCCTCCGGCAGATAAAAAACTTTCAAGCAAAGCTCTCTGGTAGAGCTCACAGATTTCTCTTGGAGAGACAATCAACTGAATTCAAATCTCCACACTAAGCTCACGGGTGGAGCTAGGGAAAAAAACGACCTCTCTCTTCGATAGGTAAGCACCGAACTCCCTGGCGTGGCGCTTGCGCAGGCGCAGTACCTCTGATCCGTCGCGTTGCCACCTTGAGTTCCAGAATGGGTCTAGAGATCGTTACAAACTCCTCCCACCTCCAGATTTTGCTTTCTCCGGACACAGGAGAAACAAAAGTTTTTGGTTCCAGGTCTAAGGGAAGAAATTTATTAAAGTCATCACGGACACCATCCGCCACCAGAATTTGCTTTCTCCGGACCCAGGAGAAACAAAAGTCTCTTTCAGTTCAGTTCATCTGTGTTAAATTCAAAATGTTCAACATTAACAAAATCATTTTGGTAACGCTTTTGGAAGCGTTCTCCACTCATGACCAGGCCATAAAAAGAACTTATGCACATCATAAAAGTAATATAAAAATATATATATATGCAACAAAAACACAAGAATATCTCAAATAAAACTAATAATTAGTCGATTATACATGATGAACTTTAAAAAAAACATACACACATATATTACACATGACAAAATGATCTAACTAAAAAAAACAACTATATACATCTTCATAGTACGTATACACATAGATTTCTCTATTCAATCTGCATGTAGAGAGTTCCTACTTAAGCAGTCCACATTCAAATTGTCTTTTCCCTTTTTATGCATTATGGTAAAATTGAAAGATTGCAAGGCTAAAGCCCAACGTAGCAATCGTCCATTATTACCAGCATTATTTTTCAGCCATACCAAAGGATTATGGTCTGTCTGAATGTAAAATTCGGTTTGACCGTCGATATACCCTTTCAATTTTTTTATTGCATATAAAATTGCAGCACACTCCTTTTCCGTGGTGGAATATTTCCTCTCAGTAGCAGTAAATTTCTTACTGAGAAACAAAATAGGATGCTCTTTATCCTTATTCTTTTGGGTTAACACAACCCCATACCCCTGATCTGAAGCGTCTGTTTGCAATATAAATGGTTTAGAAAAATCGGGTGCATGTAACACGGGCTTCCCAGAAAGCTTTTCTTTTAAAATTTTAAAGGACTCATTACATTTGTCATTCCATAAAATTTTACCCTTCTTTATAACCCCTTTCAATAAATCTGTTAAAGGTGCGGCTATAGCGGAAAACATAGGAATGTATTGTCTATAGTATCCCGCTAACCCTAAGAAAGCTCTAATTTGTGTTTTAGTTGTAGGAATCGGGAAATTTTGAACAGCTTCTATTTTTAGCTCAGCTGGAGAACGTTTCCCTCTACCTACAATGTGACCAAGGTATTGTACTTCTTGTTGCGCAAATTTGCACTTTGAGGGTTTTTATAGTTAAGTTAGCTTTTTTTTAATCGATTTAAAATTTCTTCTAAATGTTCTAGATGCTCCTCCCACGTTTTTCCGAAAAAAATTGCGGATGTCATCCAAATAAGGAGTTGCATATTTTTTCGCATCCGCTTAAAATTTCGCTCATCATTTGGCTGAAAATAATAAGGAGCGTTTTTAAAGCCCGAACGGGCAATGCGCAAAAGGCCTATATACGCCAAGCTGGTAGCAAATGCAGCGATTTTCTGGGCTTGGGGCTTAGCGGAATTGCCAGTAACCTTTAGTCAAGTCTATCAAAGTGAATAAAACTTGGCTGCTGCCACAGTTTCAACGCGTTGCTCTATATTTAGGGATCGGATTTATAAAACTCATGTGTGGCGGGTCATTTCATTTAATTTCCTGTAGTCGATACAGGGTCTAGGGTAATCTAGGCAAGGGTCTAGGGTAATCTAGGGTCTAGGGTATCAGGGTCTTAGGGTCTTTTTCTTCTGGAAGAAGACACAATCTCAATTTTTTCACTACCCGCTCCGTTTCCCCTCCAAAAAAAGAACCATGGGGGTTCCGAGGAATGCAGGGAAAAGCAAGCAGGGGTGGTCACAGAATGTAAGGGAACCAGGAGAGTTCAATGCACTCACGCTTTGTAGGGCCAAGCTTAACTACACGTGCAAATAACTCGTTTTTACATGTGCTGGCTCAAATTCTTTTGAACTCTATTCTGACTCATCTCCCCACGAAGGATCCCGTAGATCAAGAAAATATATTGATTTTTGACAATACAACTTCACAAATGCATACAGTTTAGATAATACAACAAATATAATACTTAACATTTAAATGCACTGAGGTGCTATTTTATTTTTTTCTTCTAACGGGAAAATTTTTCCCCAACAGCACTAGAAAAAACACACAAATAAAAAAAAATATATATATCTTCGTTAGATATATTTTAACAACACTCTAGAGTGTTTAAAAAATTTTGAAAGAAGTGCACTGATGTGCTATTTATTTATTATCTTAACGGGAAAAATGTTTTCTCCTCTGCACCAGAAAATACACACACACAAAAGAAAATATCTCGTTATATTTCAAAATATATTAAAAAATATTATGCACTGATGTGCTTAAACTTGGGAAATGATTTCCCGAACTCTCATAAAACAACAAATAACTAAAATTATATTTTCTGGCCTGGAAATGAATAATGTGGAGAAACACATAACTTTTTTTTTTCTCTCTCTCTTGTCAATCATCTCGGTGGAACCTCCAAATTTTATATATAGGTCTGTAATGTCCTAACGTTTTCCAATGAAGAACATCAATGAGGTTTACTGGTTTATTTATATAAGGACACTCACACAAAAAAAAAAATGTACAATTTCGTACATGGTTAAATATTGAGCCCTGTTGACATTTCTGGAAGAGAAGAATACGAAATGGGCCTGGGTGGCCTCCAAAACACATCTGCCTCCGGCAGATAAAAAAACTTTCAAGCAAAGCTCTCTGGTAGAGCTCACAGATTTCTCTTGGAGAGACAAATCAACTGAATTCAAATCTCCACACTAAGCTCACGGGTGGAGCTAGGGAAAAAAAACGACCTCTCTCTTCGATAGGTAAGCACCGAACTTCCCTGGCGTGGCGCTTGCGCAGGCGCAGTACCTCTGATCCGTTCTGCGTTGCCACCTTGAGTTCCAGAATTGGGTCTAGAGATCGTTACAACACATATAGATCAGGAGTGGCCAACCTTTCTGGGAAGAGTACCACTATTTGATAACAAAAATTATGCGTGCCACTTCCCAACAAACAAAATATTGAAAAAGTGAAGAAATACCACTTATAGGCTATTATGGGATTTCTACACAAATAGCTCAGGTTTTAATGCAAGTCTATGTAGTAGAATTTAATAATATAATAAATAAAGTCAAAAGTACAAACTTAGGTTAGGTATTAAGTAAAATTAGTAAATGAATCATTTAATTCTAAATAATAATTAAATACTCAGTACTTAATGTGGCTTTTGAAATACTATTTTTTTACCCCAAGTCATCTAAAATAGAATTACCTCTTGAAGATGCTTTTAGAAGCACATTAACTTTTTTATGAATAAAATCATTTAATTATGCTCACACACATAACTGAAAAATTTATTCACAAGCATATTTGGATCCAAAGTTTGAAGTTTTTGTCTGAGACAAGACTATTTCAATAAAATTGTAAAAACTATTATCTATATACATATACGACGCATTTGTTGTCTGTCTGTTCCCTTATAACTCAAGATCCAGATAACCAAATAACGTGAAATTTGGTATACGTACACAAATTACATGGGGAAGGTTCTTAAACAGGTTTCGTTCCATCCCAACCTCACTTTGGCTTCCTCCAGCCAAAAGTAGTTCTCCCTGTGCCTGTACTGAGCCGTGTGATAATGAACCAAACAAAGAAAAAAAGGAAATCATGCAAGTTGGTCATTGAGAGTGATTTTGAATGTTTTTGTGGTGACGATGAGATGATGAGGATGTAAGTAAAAATGATGGTCATACATGTGTAGGATGGGAGGGTGGGACGATGGTAGGACACCCCCCTCCTCCCTCCAGACCCATGTTTGTAGGATGGACCTCACCTCCAGCAGTCATCTTACATGGGGAAGGTTCTTAAACAGGTTTCGTTCCATCCCAACCTCACTCTGACCTCCTCCAGCCAAAAGTAGTGCTCCATGTGCCTGTTTTGAGCCGTGGGTACATTTTAGAGAAAGCGTTACTAAACAAAAGCAGTAAGTAAACGCAATACTTCTTTGTTATATTTACTTTACAGCTAGAAATACTGCAACAAATATCACATTACTTACTACATTATTACATTCCATTCCTTCATTCATAGGAATGCATTGTCATCTTTTGCTACAGTCATGCCTATGAAAAAAGGGGAGTCTGGGCAAAAAAACAGTCAAGTCAAAAGCAGTAGAACATACACGTGCAGTAGAAGCTCTTGATGAAAAAAGAGCAAGACTCCCAGTCACAACAAGTTCGCCAGAATGCATCCAGAGCAGTTGAAACACCTGAACAAAGGCAATCACGTCTCCTTGAAGATCAGGTCCACCACAGAGTTGCCAGAGCAGCTGAAACACCTATTCATTATGTGACACGTCTTCTTGGCTTAAGAGAACAGAGACATGTTGCCATCACTTTGAAATGGAAAGCCCAAATGCATGATGGTTTCGTGTACAACCCAAGATATGACTATAAAAGCAACAATCTCCTTGACATTGGCAGAATGTCAAATGTTTGTATAATGTGTAGTGCACTTAAGTGGAAAGGAGAAACTCCAGGCATGTACTTCACCAGATCAGGCAGTGCCACTTGCAATATTACCAAGGCACAGGACAGGGACATGTTCTCAAAACCTGCAAACTAATTGTCTGGGATGAAGCTACCATGAGTCACAGAAATGCTTTCCATGATCTTGACAAGACATTACAGGATTTGCGTGGCAGCTCTGCAATAATGGGTAGAGCAACTGTTGTGCTTGTTGGTGATTTTCGACAAACACTTCCCATTGTCACACGGGGCACAGCAGCAGATCAGATCCAATGCCTGTTTGAAAAATTCTTATCTATGGCACCATGTCAAAAAATTCAGTCTAACTACAAACATGCGGTCACACATTCATGGTGATTTGTCTGCAAGACAATTTGAAAACAAGTTGCTCCAGATTGGAGATGGTTAAATTCCTGAAGATCCTTCAACAAGCCTCATCATTATGCCATGAGGTCAAATTGTCAACTCTTCTGACGAACTTCTGTCGTCCAAGGTGTATCTTAACATTCAGCAACACTTCAAGGATCAGGATTTCTCACAGAGCAATTCTGGCAAGCAGAAATGATGTGGTTGAGAAGCTCAATGTCACCATTCAGAAGCAGCTTCCAGAGCAAGCATATGCCTACAAGTCCTTAATGATGATGAAGCAGTACAATATCCCATTGAGTTCTTGAATTTCATCCAGACTCCTGATTTGCAAGCCCACAACTTGATTCTGAAAGTTGGTGCTCCAATAATGATGATCTGAAGTATTGATGCACCCAGGTTGTGCAATGGCACAAGATTAATTGTGAAAAAGCTGATGCAAACATGTCATTCAAGCCACAGTACTGACAGGGTGTGCTAAGGTGAGGATGTCTCCATTCCAAGAATACCTATCGTTCCCTCAGACAACACCATACAATTCAAGAGAATACAGTTCCTTTTGAAACTGTGCTTTGCCATGACAATCAACAAGTCACAGGGCTAGTCTCTTGGGATTGCTGGTATAGACTTGCAGACACCCATGCTTTTCTCACGGGCAGTTGTATGTGGCCTGCTCCAGAGAGGGCAAAGAGAAAAATCTTTTTGTACACACTCCAAATGGAACTGCCTAAAATGTTGTCTATCACATTGCTTTAAGATAAATGTATCCTTTTATTGCATGCAAATAAACAGTTTTGTACGCTTCTACAGAAAACCTTATTTTAAACCTGTCAAAGCCGGGTACTTGCAGCTAGTTTATTATAATCTTTTCAAAATTTTTAATCTTTTTGCAAGTTTTCGCGTGCCACTGCTACAACTCCACCGTGCCACGGGTTGGCCACCCCTGATCTAGATGGTCAGACTTGAGTGTGGACACGTAGAGAGAGGGTATTTAATTGTTGCCTTATGCATCTATATGTTGGTCCTGCCTCTAGTATTAATGTTTGAGTTGATATTGATTCCTTTACTGCATCCTCTAGCATGCACTGTCTTTACAATGACCAACCAGTACTGTACCTTCGAGGGTTTGGATCCTGTTGTCCTTTACCTTCACAGCTTGCTTAAAGCACCTTTCAACAGGAAAATTCTCTACCATACGTGGTACACAATATGTGTGTGTTCAAGATTTCTTTTTCAGCACAACTAGATTGCATTACTGTCTTAGTCTATCTATTATTCCGATCTCTTATCTATCACTTAAATCTGGTCGAAAATTGGAGAATAATTGGCATGGTATACGCCATCTTCTCCAAGGCATCCAATGCTGAGGTGTGTATTAGTGGTTATTGCCAGTATTATAGCAGCCCTTAATACTACTTAAATTAATGCCTCCCCTCGTTCGAGGGTATATATATATTCGTTCATTTTACCTCTATTCTCTAATTAACTTTTCTTTGATAGCTGTTGCCCTTTTTAGCGTCGGAGTTTTGATGGCCAGCAATGTCATATACATCTAATATTTACTGAATGCAATAAACTCTTAAAAAAGGAAGGAAAATAAATGTTTTACTTCTTTATTCTCTATGACTTTAAAGTTTATCTGAATTGATTTACTTCTGTAGATTGAAAAATTGTGTCCTTTCTTTAAAATTTAATCGTTTTATGTAGCTACTTGGTGAATGGATTACGGCACTTCCGTACAGGGAAAGAGAAGAAACATGCTTTAAAAATAAAAAAAAATATATATAAAAAATTATGTTGAGTTTGCGTAAAACAATGAAACAACAACAATTTTTTTTACTGTCATACTTAGAATCTAAGCCGTGCGTTTTTCGCTGTTATGAAACTCTAATCCAAATACTTTCAATTCTTTTGCCTCTAGTTTATAAACGCTGCTAGACATCATAAAGGAAGATTCCAGTAATCGCGAAATTAGTACCATAGACCTTAGTAGCATAGACCTTAATAAGCCATGAAAATGATTAGCATTTCAGTACGCATTTAAATCGAATGCGTTAATAGGCTCACCTTCTTAAGTCATTAAATAGAATGTAGTAAGCTGCCTTTAAACACTGTAACTATCTTTCACAGTCTCTTAGCGAGAAGCACATCTAAGTATACGAAGTCAGTCGAGCGTATTTCTGAGTTTTACCTTAGAATAATTGTGGCTAAAAGAGATTGCGGATTATGATTCGGAGAAGAACGAGCGCTCGTGTTGAACGAAATCAAACGACAAATGATGCGAATATGGAATTGGTTAATGATTGACAAGGTTCGATAATTAAAAGTGAAAATAGACATTTTGTGTGTATGGGAATGACGAATTACATAAAACATCCAAAAACCTAGTGAAAGAATTAGATTTTATTGAATAACAATCTGTGTCGGATCTTATCATTCGAGATCTTTGCAGCAAAAGGGAATTTCAACAAAGCGTCAAAAACGTTTACTCTCCGCTCTCCAAAATTCCGCACCACGCCAACTGAAGGAATTTGAGCCTCGACAAGTTTAACGTGCATCAGGGGAGTAAGCTGGTGAATGCATGACGAGAGAGTTACGAAAGGTGTGATCGGGCTAGGCGAACGCACCCTTGAGTGAGTGAATGAGTGAGTGAGTGAATGAGTGAGTGAGTGAGTGAGTGAATGAGTCAGTGAGTGAATGAATATGAGTGAGTGAAGTGAATGATAGTGAGGTGAATGAAATGAAGTGAGTGAGGGATGAATGAGTGAATGAATGAGTGGGTGAATGAATGAGTGAGTGAGTTAGTGGGTGAATGAATGAGTGGGTGAATGAATGAATGAATGAGTGGGTGAATGAATGAATGAATGAATGAATGAAGTGAATGAATGATGAATGAATGAGAATGAGTGAGTGAATGAATGAATGAATGAGTGAATGAATGAGTGAGTGAATGAATGATTGAGTGAAGGAGTGAGTGAGTAAATGAATGAATGTTTTGTTTCTATCAGAAACCTGATCAAATGACGATGAAAATGTTGGCATCCCGAATTTTAATTGTATTGCGAGATTTAGCGTAAAAATGTTAGATCAACAGGAGTGGCAATTTATCAGAAATCGAATGACGCCTCGAATAAAGTAACTTCGAACATGGACATTTTATTACGATATATTCGTGAAATCGATATTGGTCAGTCATCAATTAGTGATATATGTGCTGCTCACTGTGGAACAAACATCATAATGGTAGTTGCTTACATTTAGCCTATTAACAGTTAATAATAGTATAAAGTTTTTATATAAAAGACTTATGATTCATGGTCAAATAGGCTCTGAAGAATTAGGAGAAAACTATCATTCGTTCCCACTAATTTTAGCGGGAGATTTCAATGTTAACTTCGCGTCCGAAGATGGACAACTCTTGGTAAACTTTCTACAAGATAAATTAGAGCTACAAATGAACAAAATGAATAATAACCGAAATGAGCCTACCACAAGACATGGAACAACAATCAATGCAGCTTTCTCTTGATACCTTTCTGATTTTCATTTGAAAACGAATGTATCTTATTTCTTACACCATAAGCCTATTGTCTAGGTCTTACAATCAACCACAGTAAGTACTGATATATTCGATATAATGAAAGTGGTTCTGCTCCATGATAACGCGCGTCCACACGTCTCCAGAGTCACACAAATGGAACTGGACAAGTTCCAATGGGAGACGTTGGACCATCCGTCCTACAGTCCGGACATGTCACCCTGCGATTTCCATGTGTTTGGTCCACTGAAGAAACACCTGAAAGGAAAGCGCTTCAACTCGGACGACGTACTCAAGGACACTGTGAAGGACTGGGTCTCGTCACAGCCACAGGAATTCTGGGAACAAGGAATCCTGCGGCATGTTCATCAGTGGGATCGTTGTGCTCAGGTCTATGGTGTATATTTTGAATAAAGTCTATATTTGTACCCACCGTGTCGTTTCGTACCTTTTCATTTGATCACCCCTTGTATATATATATATATATATATATATATATATATATATATACATACATATAGATGGAGCTAAAGAAGTTTTACTTCAGTCGTGTGGTCTAAAGCACACTCGTTCTTTTTTTCTTTCGTTTCAGCAAATTTTCTTTTTTGACACCCAGAGGGTGGTGGATTCGTGGCATGGACATGATTAGATCTAACAATTTTAAATTTTTTGTAGTATGAATTATCAAATTATTACATACAACCTAAAATAGTATGCAAGGTAAACGACAGTAAATCTTCGTAGCTTACGTTTACAATATGTGGCACACATGCACTTGACTGCAGCATATACTTCAATTTTCGAATTTTATAAACCAGTCAATTGCTTCAGTTGAATTTCTTCCACTCTTTTCAACCTGGTCGTGGTTGGTGAAAAAGTAATGCTGTATGTGTTTTTTGAAATTACTCGTTTAACTTAGTTTTACTTTTTTGTTCAAACAACATTATATATATAACAAATAATATAAAAAATTCTTTTAAAGTCAATTCCTACTTACTTCAACAAAGAAAATTTTTATTTTAGTTACTTTTTATTAAGTAATTACAGTTAATATAAATATCATATACATATGACGGAATCATAATATTAAGGCTCAAAACAGCTTTTAAATTACCATTAAAAACTTTTTAAACACATTTAATCTGTAATTAAGTTGAAAAAAAAGTTGAAAAAAAAAGATAAGAATTTATTTTAAAAACTAGGTATAAGAGGAATGCTGACGTTGTAACGGGTATATCCGTGAATCTTCAACTAATTCTCTTGGGTAAAATTATTTTTTTTAACTGTAAGTTCTGTTGAAAACTTTCCTCGGTGAAGAAGAGAATATTTAATTAAATGAGTACTTTTATTCATACGTTGGCATTAGTGTACGCAATGATGGTCGATGGTTGATCATTGGCGATTAAAAGTTGATTAAATTGTGATCAAGCTTACGACCGGAGTCGTATAGTTAAACAAGATATTTACAGAGAATTTAAGCGTAGGAGTCAAAAGCGCTTCAGGATTCAGTTAAGTGATTTTAATTATATGTTAGTAGCATTAAGCCTATGCTATTTCTTTTCCGGATTGTTAATGTAGTACATTCCCTACCTTTAATTGTTTTGGTTAATTAAGTGAAGATAGTAAATAAAATTGTGTTTAAAAGTTGTTGTGGCTGATCTTTGCTTGAACCCCCAAACACGGACAACCTGAGGGTTGTTACAACGTCTAACTGGCATATGATTATTCAGGTTAAGTTAAATAAATCTTCATCCAATTTTTAAAAAAAGCTGTTTTATCCAATGGTATATACTTCCATCTAGAGTCGGGATGGGCATTAAGTCAATCGCGATCGACCGGTGGACCGCCAAGACATTTTGGGGTGACCACCTTTACTAAGGCCCAAGACACGCTTACTAAAAGAAACCTTTTTTTGGAACTCTAATACCAGTTAGATTTTAGAATCGACTTTTCACAATCGATGCGGATGTGTTTACTTAAGCAAATGATTTAATAAATGTTTAGACGACACATGTACCTTCATTAGAAGAAACAATGACCCTTAACACGTTCATTGCCACTGTAGGGGAAAAACTCCCCACTCGCCGACTGAAGGGGGAATAAATGTTGTTGATTAGCCCGCGTTTTCACGGGATTGGGTTCTTGTGTTGACGTCATGTCCTGCGCCGGTAGCGAACAGATTAAGTACATACGCGTCGGTTTCAGATTAATCGATTCACGTATCGTCTCTGCTCGCTGCATTGATTACCTCCACGGCCATGCTCATAGTTGTTCAAGCATTTAACTAGACAATCTTGTGTTCTTGAGTTTTTGTAGTAAAAGTAGTATTGTTATATTTTAATAGAGGGGTACAATGTCGAAAACAAGTGTTAAAAAAAGAAAACATACAATTTTAATACAGAAGGGCTACACCTACGTCGACTTGGGTGGACCGCAAAACCTTAAAAACATTAGAAGTAGCCCGTTCCCAGAAAAAGTATGCCCATCCCTGATCTAGAGGAATAATATCGACTGAAATATACCTCTTTAACTGTAATTAATTAATTAAATTTAATTAATGAATTAATGCTTGAAAAACTGTATTAACATTAGGTGTCATCCACTACAAGTTTTAAAAAAATGTATTTGAACTTGAGTGGATAATTAAAAAGTATTTTATTAACAATTGAAAATTTGAACAAGATATATGTACACACACACACACACACACACACACACACACACACACACACACACACACACACACACACACACACACCACACACACACACACACACACACACACACACACACACACACACACACACACAGGGAGAGTATAAACTAATAGTAGGATATACATATATATATATACATATATATATGTATATATATATATATGTATATATATATAGGGAGAGTATAAACTAATAGTAGGAATTGAAAAGCAAAAACGTACACAAACGCACACATATAAAATACATTAGATGTAGAAGAGAGAAGATAGCTAGTGGTTACCAGTCTGTTTGGATACAGTCCTATTCGCGACTTTTGTCACTCGTCGGATCCTCGATCAGTGACCTCCAACTCTGAACGATGCCCAACTTGCTGAATTGAAGATGTACTCTTCTTACTAAATATTAGCACTTAAAAACAACCAGAGTAAAATGCAAGGAATGCATATTATTTACATTTCTTAACGCAGGCTATATGGTGCTGAGATTTTTTTCTAAAAAGTCCAGTTTAATTGGGATTCGTGGGATTTCCCCGAATTGAATAACAAAAACTAAACACTCACATTATCAAGAATTAGTTTGAAGATTATCGAAACTTAGAGATCTACAATAATAATTTTTTCGATAAAAGGTACTTTTTATCATACTTATAACAACACGAATATTTTTTGTCAAGTTTTCATCTTCAATAGTACATTAATTCTTGATCATGTTGGGCTTTTCTCAATCTTAGGGCCTCGGGGTATAGCATCCGCAACCCGCTGCATTCCCCAGATGGCCAGCCCTGGGTTTATCAAGACATGTGTGAGAATTTCAGACCCAGAATCCTTTTTCAAAATTAGTGTGTGTTGTTTTTGATCAGAAGTGTTTTGTGGTGGTGGTGGGACTAATTCCCATCTGGTCTAGTTTCACTAGACCAGATCCATGAGTCCATTTATCTTCAAAAAGTCTAGGAACAGCAGAGGAGAAGCAACAGCCTCCTCACATGAAAGCCCCACACATTGCAGAATGTGCTGGGGAGAAAAAGGACTGATTTCACATTTGGTGCAAATTGGGTAGCTTCTTTTACCACCTTCAAAATTCATGCACCTCAGGTGACCAGTCGAAAATTGCGAGAATGCCGTCTGATATGATCTGGAACCCTTGAATGATATGGCGGATCCAGGATGTCTTTGAAAGTACCATGGGTGTACAGGAGGGACAACCCAGGTTCTACATATCAATTCTTTAGCCCTGGAGTAGATCTCGGTTGACGTAAGGACCATGTGGTCTTCCGGGTCCACAGGATCACTGGCAGCTGCTTTCGCAAGATCATCCGCTTCTTCGTTCCCGGGCAGGCCTACGTGAGAAGGGACCCATTGTAGATGGATAGTGTGCCGATCTGAAAGCTGCTTAAAAAGGTGCAGAATACTCCTGCTAGTGCTGTCACCGATAGATGGCCAATTCGATAAATGTTGAATGGAAGATCGGCTGTCTGTCAGGATCCAAATTTCAGAAAAAGCTTGGCCTTGTATGTTATTAATCAATGAAAGACCACACAGGATACTATTAGCTCCGTTCTGAAGACAGAATCGTGATCAGCATTTCTTCTCTGAATTTTGATGATGCGGCCAGGTAGTTCAATCAAAACTCCACTGCCAGTAGTGTTTGTTTCTCCCTTACTGCCATCAGTATAGATCTTCACTACATCCAGTGGAATCCCATCAATCACCTCCAGAGCCAATTGTTTTAGAAGTTCGGGGTGGTCAGACAATTTATTGACATTGGTACTTAAAGTAGTATGGAACGTGACTCCCGGGTGTCCAAGGACAGAATTGATAATGGATGTCAGGCAGTGATACTCCACATTAAAACTCAGGTATTGTGCAAGTGCTTGGGAGAAGGGGCTTTTCCGTTTCAACCTTTGATTATCTGTCCAATTTTTTAAGTATTGAGAGGTTCTGTGTTGATCACCATAACTGAGCAGTTTGTTGAAATACTTGGTCAAGCAATAACTTCTTCTCATATCTAAAGGCTGAAGGTCGCACTCATATAGAGCTAAGTTATTAGGACAGCTGTTACGAAGACCTGCGATGATTCGAGCAGCACTCAGCTGTATTCTTTCAAGTTTCTTAAGGTTAGAATCAGAGGCATTAAAGAAAATGGCAGAACCAAACTCCAAAACAGGCCTGACCAAGGCAGTATAGGTAATTTTCAGAGTAGAGGCATCTGCACCCCAATCACGCCCAGAGATATATTTCAATATATTCTGACGTTTTCTACTTTTGCTAACCAAGTCCGCTATATGCCGATTGCAAAGAATCTCTTGGTCTAAGGTAAAACCTAGATATTGAGGATGTTTTATGTATGAGAGTTTTTGATCCTTTATAAAAACAGTTGGTTGATATTTATATAGATGTCTATTGGTGGTGAAGAAACTGGTCACGGACTTCGTTAGATTAAAGGATAATTTGTGGTCAGTCACAAAGTTATTAACTCTGCTTAGGCAATGGGATAGATTAACCTCAATAGAAGGTACGTCATGACTCGAGTTCCAAAGGACAATATCATCTGCAAATAAACCAATACTGCTACTCTCAGTAATCACCTTTTCCACTCCAGCCAAAAACATAGAGAAGAGCGCAGGACTGAGTACTGATCCTTGTGGAACTCCTTGGCTGAGTTTAAAGTCCTTGGAAAGAGTTTTATTATACTTAACTCGAATAACTCCAGATTTCAAAAAATCTGAGATCCATGGCAGAGCTCTCCTTTTTATACCAAACATATTAAACATTTTAAGAATGAGCTTGTTTCTCCATACCGTATCGAAAGCTTTAGATAAGTCTAAAAATGCTGCTGCTGTATGATTGGTTGGTTTTAAATTTTGGGCATCTCTGACACATTGACAAAAGTACAGAATCTGATCTTCTATACTATGTCCTCTCCTAAATCCACATTGTTCCCGTGGAAGCAGATTATTGCTGTCTAGAAAGTAGGTGAGTCTTCTTAGCATCATCCTTTCCATGATTTTACATGATATACTTGTCAAAGCAATCGGCCGATAACTCTCAGGGGAACTAAGTACCTTGCCCGGTTTCCTAATGGGGATGATAGTGGCTCTTTTCCACTCATGAGGCAGTCGGCCACTTTTCCAAGATTGATTAAATATATCCAGCAGACTTTGAGTGCCGCTCGGACCAAGATGAGCAATCATAATCCCATGAATGTTATCTGGTCCCAGTGATTTCTTCGGATCGAGAGCATTTAAGGCTAAGAGTAGTTCTTGCATAGAGAAGTCTGCCAAGAAGACTGGATCACCAAGATTTGAGCTACGACACTTGAGTATAGCCAATTTTGCCTGTCTTTCAGTATGTTTGTCAGCTTTGTTAAAAGTCAGTCTACTCATTTTCTGATAATGGCTACCTAGGATATTTGCAGTAGCTCTTTCATCATTTGGAGGGAAGCCATCCACAGTCAAAATGGTGTTGCAGACCTCCACTTGAGGTCGGTCTCTACTCAGAGATTTGGCAATAGCCCATAATTTGGAGTTATTGATTCTAGCATCAATTTTACTGCAGATCTCGTGCCATGATGCTCGCTTTTTTACTGCATACAGACGTTTAATTTCTGCATTAGTTTTGTTAAATTCAACTCGGATACTGTCGCTGTTGGCATGCTTGAGTTTTTGAAACAATCTGTCTCTTCTGTCAACTAAAGTCCGTAGACAAGGGTCATTGTGCATGTAGGTAGCTTTAAAACGCTTGAAATTTCCCCTGGGGATGGTTTTCTTTGCATTACGAATTACAACTTCCTTGAAATTGAGCCAGTTTTCGTTGAGTTGATAAGAAAGCGGGAGTGAGGTAAAGTCTTTTTCTGTAAGTTTAGCAAATGCTTGCCAATCAGCTTTACCGAAATTCCAAAACATTTCTCTTGTAAGAATGCTCTTCTGGGATTTTTCCAGTTCAATTTTGATGGGGAGATGATCACTTCCTATGTTTCCCAAGACAGACCAGTGACAGACAGGGAAGACATCCGCACTAGCAAGAGCAATATCAAGGGCTTCTGCAGTATTGTAGCTAAAGGAGTGATGTGTTGGGGAGCCATCATTGAGGAAGAGGAGAGCTCTGTTATCAGCTGCATTAAGGAGATCGCAGCCTCTACTGTTATTTACAGAACATCCCCAGGATGTATGCTTAGCATTGAGGTCTCCGATGAAAAGACTTGATACATTGGCTGCTGCTAGATCTAAGAAAGAATCAGGCAAAGTTTGGCAAAGTGGTTTGGAGTTTGATACATATTAAATATATTCAATTTATGTTTTCCCCAGAAAATAGAGACACCCTGAATTTCTAGATCTGTGCTCGTGTGTGGTATAACGATATTTTGATATTTTGCATCTCTAATTAAGAGTGCAAGACCACCGCCACCTCCAGTGGGTCTGTCCAATCGATTTATGTGGAACCCTTTGATGTTCAATTTCATTTGTTCTTTTAGCTTGGTTTCCTGGATTGCAATAATCTGGGCATTATGAATATCGGCGAGTTCTAGAAGCTGGTCCAATTTCACCTTCATGGCATAGGTAGACAATCCATTCATATTGGCCTGAAGTATTCTCAGCGATTTAATTTTACTACGTGGAGACCGTAACTTACTTTTCGCTCTGAGCCCTCTGCCTAAACTCAGAACGCGCCCCTTATTAACCTGCGCGACGGACGATGCAGTATGATTAGCAATAGAATCAAGGTTCATGGTAAAGGGGATAATTTGACAGCTTCTGTTGGTCCGAAAACCTGAAGCACCTTGGCAAGATGTTAGCAGCATAGGTAGAAGACTGACTTCGCTCCTTCACCTGCAGACCTTAGCTGAGCATAGTGGAACGGCCTTCACGCCTTGGGTGACCCTGCCAGGAGATTACTCTCCCGACGTACATCGCCCGTTCCAACCAGGAACACCCCCTCGCCGGCTAAAAAGCACACTTTGAGGCGGCTGCAGGACTTGAGGGGGAGTGTTTTGTTAGCTATAGTAACTCAAATCTGATGAAGATTTTAGTCTCCTGATCTCAGTAATATTTTCGAAATTCTTCAACCAGATAAATCTTATCATGGAAGAAATAAAACAGCAGGCTGCAAAACTAGTAGGTGAACATAAGGACTTAACACACAAGAAATTTTAACAATTGCCTTAAAAAGCTGTTTAAAATCTGAAATTGAGAAAATCCATTCTGTCAAGGAGCTCATTGAATTATTATTTAATTTCAGAAATTTTGTCTCCAGTTTTTCAGATGTTATTACAACATACCTGCTACTTTTGACCCTTCCGGTCACAACTGTAACCGCTGAAATAAACTTTTCTGAGCTTAAAAGTTATTTTAGAACATCCACAGGACAAGATCGGCTACAGGAAAAAGCAATACTGTCGACAGAAATAGATGAACTTTTAAAACTAGAATCCTCTTCTGATATGGGTGCTATTATAAATGCGTTTGTCGAGAAAAAAAATCGAGGACAACTAAGCTAATAGTTAAGTAATTTAAAATATGTATGTCTATGTATACTTATTTTGAATACTTTCGAATAAGTTTCATTAATGCAATCATTCTCATTTATTGATGTGTAACATCTTTCCTCTCGATTGCTGGAGATTTGTGGGAGTGATTTCGTGAAAAGGGACGGAAATGCGTAACAGGAAGTTGGGGAAGCGCGCGCTGTTCAGTGAAGTTCTATTTTCCCCTCCTTCATTCGGGAGGAGCTCCCCCCTATCCCCCACATCCTGCGGTATAGGTCATGGGATCTTTGTTTTTGTTTTCTCACTTTAGGATCAGAGAAGAAGCTAAGTCCTTTAGGCAGAGACGTGGTTACACAATGACGAACGTGTTTCGATACCTGACTTCGATTGCTGCGTACAATTTAAACGACCGGGACACAGAGCAGCTGGTGTTGCGGTATATCGTAAACAGAACGACTCACATGTTGTGGCTCGACATATGGATATTACTTATCGTCAAACAAGGGGACTGGGTATTGTTAGTCAGGATATTGGGGACATATGTGCGGCAGAATGCTTATTTGAAAATGGACAAACAGTGATTTCGGTGGTCATATACATTTCTCCGAATCAAACGGTTAAAAAAATTAAAGATTTCCTGCATTTTTTACTTTTACCATATACCGAAGATAATTCTGCTCTTTTAAAAAAAAACTAACTATCACTGGCTTCCCATGATTTTGAGAGGTGATTTTAAAGTCAACTTCAGTTTGCTGGAAGCCGAGCCACTCATAGTTTTTTGAATGATTAACTCAACCTCGAAATCAACACAAATCGAAATGTTTCAACAACTAACAGTGGTACTGTGTTGCCCATCCGGTATAGTGGTTAGCGACGCTGACTGCTGTGCCGCAGGACCTGGGTTCAAATCCCGGAGAAGGCATGGATGTCTGTAAATGTATAGTGCCTTCGCAGCATGGGGGTACTCTAAATAGCCGTCGAGCCGCAAGTCCTCTCGTGAGGTTGGTGGAAGGGGAATAGAGGTGGCAGGCCCCTGACCACCCCTAGGGTGTTCTCCCTCAAAATTGGGGTGGAACCGAGCCAAAACGTACTGTCACCTGCATGGTGCTCAAAGCTACGGCTAACGACAGGCGTACAATCTTTGCCATGATGAATTTCGTGGGCCTCGATCTGGCTACGTCAGACAGGTGGCATTAGTCACAACAACAGTGGTACTGTTATTGACGCTATTTTTCACACAACGGTTTTTAAATACTTGGAAAACACAGGTATATGTGTCATATTTTAGTTATCATAAATTATCATTACCGCTCTTCCCCAAATTGAACAAGAATAATTATTTTGATAAAAAATTACATTACTCCTTGTGTTAATTAAATAAAATTTTCTTTAAAGATATAATTATTCTATAGAAAATTATTTCCAATCATACTCGTTTCATTTTTTTCAGGATTTAAGCCGCTATTGCGAATTTACCACGATAACATGTCAGATGTTACACATCATATGCGACTACTGTAAGGCTCGTTTTTTTCTTTCAAAAAAAGGGCCTCAAGGAATTCTGATACAGGAACCCACTCTGACTGATTCTGATACCCACTCAAGACTAGCTACGCCAGTGGCTACTGTCGAAGCCATGCACATTATATGAATATCAATGTAAAAATCAAATTAGGATTTACATATATTCAAAATGGACATATTAAGTTTCATGTAGCTCTTAAACCATATTTTTTAAAAAAGTTAATAAACATTAAAAAAAATTATACAAATATTAAAAAATCAGAATATGATTTTAAAAGAGTTTTTTTATAACTTTTGTAATTAAACTCAATAGTGCAACAGCCCAAAAGGGCCAAGGCCTACTGGGCATATTCCAGGTATCATGTCCTTGGGCACTGAGGTGCATGAGCAGATGTTCCGGGCAGGTGGTTAGCTTGACGCGAAATCCCCAGTGTTCAGTTCCCAAGCAAGCTTGGTACTCATTTATCAACCAACTGAAGAGATAAAAGTCTGAGTCCACATCGCCCATTCCTGGGTTTGGAGCCCCGGAAAGCGTGAAACGCTAGCACTAAGCCACTGGGTTCTGTTACTATTGAAGGCTCAGGGAAATATATCAACAGGGAAATTTTAGAATGTGAAAATGTTCAAAAAGAATGTTTAAGAAATCCCTTTTCTCCCTGTAAAACAAAAATGAACGTTTTAATCAACACCGGATTTTGATTCGTTCAAAGATCATAAGTTTTTGAAAATAATAGAGCTAGATTTAGACTTTTTCTTTCTTTCTTTTTTTTTGTAAATCATAGGTATTAAAAACATTATTGATAGCATTTAATAATAAATTCAGGACTTAAAACAAGAATAAGCAATCATAAAATTTCTTTTTAGACAATACATATTCCAGTATAAACCCTATCTTCTAATTCTCATCTGCTTATTAAGCAAGATTTCTAAAATGCTGCGATTGTGTAGAAAAAAACCAATCTTCGAATGCAACAAATGGGAAGTAAGAAATTAGTTGAAGGTGAGAAGGAAGTCTTATCATATTATACAATAATTCAAATCATTTTACATTGCTAAGTTTTCACACACTATTATGATACTAAATTTATAATATTTTTATAAAATTAGATTTCTCCAAAGGGAAACAAAACACGAAAACATGCTCTTCCTTTCAGTCCAGCTTACGTATCTGTTATATTCATTCGTATAAATTATAAATATATACATTTTTAGACTTCGAAAATTGTACTTTTTTTATTATTGAAAACCATGTTGCTTCACAGTATTTCATCTGTGAAGTACAATAATCAAAAGTACAAGAAAAAGAACCGATAAAGAATATAAAAAATAAAAACTCATCTCTGATAATCTAAATTTATAAATTTAATAGAAAAAAGTGAAATTTTTTCCCCAATTACAAACTTTACTTTGAAAAAAAATTAATTAGCAAAAATAAACAATAAAAGTCCATGAAGAAAGAGAATAAAGTTTATTCTCCTACAGATAAAAACACATTAATGTAGAAAGTAATGAAAAAAAAAAGAATTTTAAATTTCGGATTTTAGTTATAAAAATTCATTACAGACCATTGTATTTCATTGCAGAACAATTATTAAAAATAAAACAAACAAAAGAGAATTCTACAAGAGACAACAAAAAAGAATTCTAACTGCAAAAGAATTTGAGATACGAAAAATCGTCTCTTCAGACACAATCAGTTAATTTAATATTATAAAGCAAATATTTCCACACTTACCAGCTTTGATTTAAGAAAAAAAAAATATTAGCAAAAATAACAATCAAATTTAACTAAGTATGTTTTTCATATTCTGAAAACAAATTTACGCAAGAACAATAAAAAAAAGGAAAAAATCAAATTTACATTCGCCTCGCGATTGTAGTTTTAAAAACTGAATTGCAAACCATGCAGTTCAATTTCATAAAGAGAAAAACAGAATTATTTTATTAAGAAACTAGAGAAAAAGAAAATTTATTCTGCAAATATAAACAGGAAGAAGTAAATTTATTGCTGCGTTGGCAAAACGGAAAATAGGAATTTACACCTTCAATGGCAATACGGAAAAGAAAAAAAATTATAACAATGGCAAAACGGAAAGAAAAATATTAATTCCAGATGGCAAAGAGGAAATATGGAATTTAAAGTGAAATAAATAGGAAAACGGAAGTAAGAAATTTAAATAATTTTAAAAATAAAATGAAAGAAAAATATTTAGGTCACTTAGTAGCAAAAAAAAAAAAAAAAGCCATGCAACTTTTTTTGTAACTCTGTAGTTGAAAAGTTAAAGAATTCGAATAATTATAAAGTAAGAGTACGTAATTTTACATTTATAAAACAAAAATCAATAGTGATTAAGTTATAAGATTAAGTATAAAGTATTTATGCTTTGTAAAAATTAATATAGTTTATAATTACTTTTATTTATTATTAAAATTTAGTTTAAAATTAGTTTGATATTTTTTAAAATTTTTAGTTGAAACTGAAATTTTTCATATCCTTTTATGCGCTTTTATTTGTGTATACTATGTATTCATTGAAATTTCATTTGTAACTCTTTTATCTTTTTATACTTATTCTTATCTATAATTTCTTTCCTTTTATTTACTATGGATTTTTAATTCCTTGGTACATTATAGAATCTGCCGAAAAGTTGTGTGTATTCAATAATAATCTTTTCCATTAGTATATACGTTAGGCCTAGGAATATTAACTTAGGAAATATTTTAAGTGTTCTTTTTAATTAAAAAACTTGATAAAATTTGTTTTCTTTTGTTCAAAAAGAGAATTTTTTTCATTGAACAATTCAGAAATAAAAGTTATTTTTTATATTAGTTTTGAAACTAGCATTTTGTGTCATTGTAGCAGAAGTCGAGTTTATTAATTAAAATGGATTATCGATGAAAAGTAATAAATTTTTATAAATTTAAATGAAAATTTATGCGATAAATTACATTAGAAGATTTTGCAGCAGATCCATCTTTTTATTTTAGGTATATTTTGCTTGCATTAATTAAATGTTTAGAAACTCTTCTATTATGTTTGTAAATCTACGTATATTTCCGTGCAGAAGACGAAAGTTTTGGAACTTTTTTACAATTAGAGTAAAGAGTTCGCTTTTAAACAGATGCGCGAATCTGGGAGAAAAATGTAGCTTAAGAAATAGATATTTCTTCTTTTTCCGTTACCCATATGCACAAGCTGTTTTAATCACTTAACTTTCTGGGTATTTTAAAAATAAAACTTCCATTCAAAAAAAAAAAAAAAAAAAAAAAAAGGAAGGAAGAAAGAAAGAGAATGCTGTATAAATTCTCAAATTTGGTATCCGAATCCGAATTTCCGAATAGTTCTTACATCATGGTTTTGATTTATAAACATTTTAAATAACGCTTCCTTTGTTTAACTTTCTTTCTCTATCCGCTGTTACTTAAAGAAAAATATATGCCTAACACAGAGAGTTTGAGGAACTAATTTGATGTACGAGTGCTACGCGCCAAGGGCTATTTGGAACTATTCCTTAATCACGCCTAGCAGAGTTTGTTGTCAGGAAAATAAGTTTAAAGAACTGTTTTGAAATATATTTAAAACAAAGAATATAAGAATGGATTGAAAATAACCAATATAAATCAATAATTAATATCAATATATAAAAAAATTGTCATACTAATTTTATTATGTATTATGTAATATATAATAATATTCTACACACACACACGCACAAATAAAATTGAAGTGTCTGTTTGTAATTTCAAATTAACAGCTTTTTACAAAATGTATTTAAAATTATATACGGTACTTATATGAAAAAAAAAACAATTTTTAAAATTTTTGCTTGTCTGTGTGTCTGTTCCGGCTAATCTCTGAAACGGTTGGACCGATTTTGATGGGACTTTCATTGGCCGATAGCTGACGCTTAAGTAACTTAGGTAACTTAAGTAACCGAGTAACTTAGGCTACTTTTATTTTGGAAAAAAAAATTAAGGTTTCGTGAAAACAAAATTTAAACCAACGAAATAGGGAACAAAATCCTATTCAAATAGGGAAGTATGTATTATATATATTAAGGTCGCCAAAAATGATGCCAACTTGGCCCTATCCCCAACATTTCGCTATGTTTCCATTGAATCGCCATTATAATGTAAGGAAGGGCGTTGCTTGCGAATATTATAATTTTAACATAAAATATAAATACAAATAAAAATAGTATTAACGCATTACAATCCAGATATAAATTATTTACCTATTTTAAGTATTCATTGCACAAAATTTTGTAACAATATGTACTTTTTGCTGTGCAGAGATCAGCTTAGGAAGGTGTTTTTAAAAATCGACCCACAGAGAGTTACGAGGCATTATAAATAAAAAAAAAATCCTTTTTTATCAGCCATTAGATATACAGACTTAAAATTTAACAAATCTGAGGGTTTTTTCCCCTGCTGAGATATGCAAAAAGCTTTTTTTTGTTTGTTTAATTTGCTATTCATGTAAAATTAGCTCATTAAAAACTAATTTATCCTTCAATCTGCATTGTTTAATTTTTCAATTCCCCCGTGCAAAGAATGAGTATACCAGATAATTTAATATAATTAAAAAACACTTAATAATCCCTCAAGCAGTTTGCCCGTACGCTGTACGGGCACTCTGATATTTTCTTTCTTTCTTTGATTTGCATTTATTTTTAATTCTTATGGTGTATTATTTAGTGCTAGTATTTTGAAAAGATGCAGTTTGTCTATCGTACTAAAATGCTTTTCGCCTGACATTTTTTTTTTTTTGTAGAGAGGGAGAGAATTAGTATGGTGTTTAGTTATAAACAAAAACAAAAATGTGCATCTTTAAAAGCATTTTGGGTTTAAAAAATGACTGCTTAAAGGGTTAATATTAACGAATAAAATGAATTATATGTAAAAATTCTGGCTTATAAATGCAAATAAATTTTCATTTTTCTAATTTAAACGTGTGATTACAAACTAGAAGGAAAAAAAAGACTGACTTTTTTTCTAGTTCAGAAGATTTAGAGAAAAAACATGTAAGGTGGATGAAAATAAGATTAAAAAAAATGAAAAATAATTACGATGCATAATTCTCTTGATGGGCATGCAATAGCTGTCATTTCAATGTATGTCATTTTTGCTAAACGATTGATCGGTTACCGGAAAAAGTTAACATTTATAAGTCAAAAGAAAAACCATCTGATCCAATAAAAAAGAATATTGGAACCGTACACAAAACGTCACTTTAGTCATTAAGTCTTTACGACCACAACTACGCCGACTGTCATAATAAGGACAAGAAGTAATTGTTGGTTTGAAGCAATGATATGGCTTGTGTCCAAGAGGTTTAGAAACCTTTTGAGTAATTATGTTTAAAAAAAAACAACTTTTCTCTGTAACGTTTTGTTCTTGTTTTTTTCTTTTGAAAGAGAACTTTCTTCCGCATACTTTATGCTCTGTTAAATGAGAAACTAAGAGAGAATGGGTTTTACTTTCAGTTCTAGCTTACAGATTGTTGACTTGAGAGGATTGGAAAGGAAAAAGAGAGAGAGTGCGGAGTATAAAACTTCTCTTGAATAATAATATAATATTGTGCATATTAATGTACTTAAAAAAAAGAT